>CABIKL010003865.1:0-10379 GCA_902196195.1 Aptinothrips rufus | reverse complement strand
GCCCCCCCCCCCCCCCCCCACACACACACACACACCGCGCTATGACATACGAGCCCCGGTGAGCAGCTCCGGTGTGCCATAATAGCGCGGTTTACATGCAAATCAGGCATATGTAGGCCAGGCAGGGCCAGGCAGGGCCAGGCAGGGCCAGCCCGAAGAGACAGTGGCGGCCTTTGCATGCGTGATTTTAGTGCGAGGTGGCGTTGGGGCCTCCCCCTTACAGTTCACTTCCCTGGCTGTGAGATGGGACCAGTAGGATCTTAGCCATGGGTGGGACTTGGGTGGTCACTGCATCGAGCGCTCTCGACTATTTGGATGTTAGTTTGTAGACACTTTCCGCCCACTCTGATTACCATTTCAGTCGCGATTCGTTTTCTGTCTCTTTCCAGTCCTAGTACAGTAATCAAACTATATAACCCTTGAGGTCTCGGTGTGTGCTCGTCCTCGTCCCACTCGCTGCTGGTCCAGCCCCGCGTGAGCTGCTGATCCATGGGATCATGACTCAGCTGGCCATTAGCTGAGGATGAAGTGGTCGCCATGCCGATGATAAAATGTTCACGGGGCTGTCAGCGTACTTGAACTTGGAGGCTGCTGAAGACGTCACGTGGACCGTGCCGCCGCAAGACACGTGGCCGCTCGCTGACTCACCCCCGCGCACGCTCCCCCTCCCCACCCCTCCCCACCCCTCCCCACCCCTAGCTCATACCTCCCCCACCCCTCCCCCACCCCCAACCCCTAGGCCGGCGCGCTTTGTTACGATGAAGAACGCAGCGCTCTGTTTGAACATGAGATAACGAAGCCGCGGCCCGCCTGGCCGGCCGCTGCTGCCGCCTCTGCGCACTGCATCCCGTCGTCATGGCAACCCGGCTCGTTTGTTGAGGGATTGCCTCTCCCTCGCAGCTCCTGTAGCGGGCCGAGAACCAATCAGGGCCTGGCTCTCTTTTCAGTCCTGTTGTCATAAAGAGAAGGAGAAATGAGTAGCGTCCGGCGGGATATCAGTACTGGAGCTGATCACATGCAAATGAGCACCAGGGCCGCCATTCAGCTCATTCGTCTGCATGGACACGGTATCATGACACACCAAAAAGTTCAAAATTTTAATTCCTAAAATATGCAAAAATTGTTTGATTTTCTGTTTTTTCGTGAATCATTATACTCGCAGAAAACTGTATTCTTCACTTTAGTGTATTTCGGACTACTGTTCACCCGAAACCTTTTCGTACATTTTTGCCTTGAATGAAGTAGATATACTTAAAATGTGCACGAAATGCACTTGATTCAAGTAAGTTAAATGAACTGAAAAGTTTCAAGCACGTGAAAAACAAAGTGCACTGTTTTCTTGGTGTAGCATCACCACATTAAAGGGGCATTAAATTGAGCTGCACCTAGACTAGTATTATTCGAGGGGACGACCCTGGGAGGTGCGGGGACCGGGATGCTGCATAAGGCTGTTGCATGTGTTGCACCCACCCCACCCCCTCGGAAGTTGAACGGAGCGCCACTGCTCCACTACTGCTCTCGCTGCGATACGAACATGCCGCACATTGTCCTCCATTCCTCGTTCAGTGAAACATTGACACCCTGTCTGGAAAGACTCGGCGTGGACATTATATAATGTGCCACGCCCGGCCAGGACACGCCGCGAGGGGGTGACGGTGGGGCGGGGCGGGGCGAGGCGGGGTGGGGCGGGGTGCCTGCGTTAGTCATCGGATGGCCCAGCTGTGGCGCCGAGACGGCAGGAGCCAGCAGACTGGTCAGGGGCGGGGCGGGGCGGGGCGGGGCGGGGCGGGGCGGGGTGCGTTTGCTGCAGGGGGAGCGCGTATGCACACCCAGTCAGTCACCCGTAGAGCCTCCTGTCGGCTGGTCGCATGTTAGCTGCGCGCGTGTACTTTTGAACCTTGAGAATCAGTGTTCGTGCTAGTGCGATCCAGTGTATTCTCTCTTCAAACCGACCGGAACAGACTAGCGTGAAGTATTGTGTTCAAAACTAAATGTACTTCTGCCGTCATTCCCACGTGTGTGTCCTTCTTTAAAAATTTTAGAACATTCCTCCGCTTCTTTGAATCAAAACGTTAGCTCTGAAAATCATAGCAGTTGATTTAAATTAGAATCACGGTAAAACTAGCCCATACATTTTGCTTTTGGTAGAGAACGGCCAGGTGACACGTGTGTGACGAGACGAGGCCTGTTTCTGGTGCAAGCTAAATTATTCCTAATCCTTTTTTTCGTTTCTTGATTTACAAAGCCTATATATTTTATGGGCGCGCATTTTTTTTTTTGTTTCTTGGATTCGTGACAGTCGAACGCTTGTATTAATGCCGGACAGACACATCGTGTGCTGTAACTAATGGCGTGACGTCAGCTCGATTCGGTTCTCCGCACAGAGCCCCCTCCCCTCCCCTCCCCCTGGTGCCGTGGCTACCGGTGCATGACGGAGTGTCTTGCGGGGAGGGGAGGAGGCATTCAGAAGGGTCAGGGAGGAACAGTTCGGCGCCCTCTCGTGACCCACTGACATGCGACGGATCGCTTTGAGACTCGTTTCCGTTTTAAGCAAAATTCAATAGTTAGCAGGAAAAAAAATCCATTCCCAAGAATTTTCTCGATTATAAAAAAGTGCGATGATCACACATTAAAAGCTAAAAGGCTGGCGGCTCCACACTAGCATTCGGGTATTAACTGATTCATTTTCTTTAGGAAGGAACTGGAAATGCCTGTAGACTGTGCCATAAACGAGTGAAACTCACAGTTTCTTACAATGGGTGAGTCCTTTTAGCTTAATCAGCTGAGCGTTTTTCCCTCCCTCACTACGGTAAAATATATATTGTGGGCGAGGAGTTCGGAAACCTTGGCGGACGGATGTGTATTGCGAAGTTGCCCATATGATGTCAATGTTTTTAGGCGTTGAAGGCGGAGAAGTTTGATCAAACTCTGACGCATTTCTTTCACAGGTGTCGTCAGACATTTTTTCTAGCTTTTTCGTACGAATGGTGTACAACCGTTAAGGCTTCCGTTGCAAACGGGTGATTCATATTCTCCACAGATGTCTGGACCCTCAATTTTCATATATAGTGGTCCGTCCCCTCCGTCTCGGAATGGGAGAAGAAGGTTCACCTCTGGATTGGCCTGCCGTGTCTCGACTTTCAAGAGTTGCCATCTTTAACCGAGCAGTCTCCTCTAAACTGTCCCCCTCCCTGTCAGTGTGCACCGACGCCAGACCTACCCTTCCTCCTCGTCCTCGAGGCCACACCAGTCAACTGAACGCCGTGCCATAATCTTATAGACAGATGATAATGGAGCTCGGGCTGTTGTTTGTGGTGTTGTTGCTGTTGTTTCTCACCTTGAATTTCAATGTTGCAGGTTCGGGTGATGGAGCAGCGCTTGGCGCAGCGCTTGGTGCAAGGCCAGGACTGGGACTCCTCCGGCAGCAACGCGGTGCACGACAAGGACCAGGCCATCAACAAGCTTGAGTCGCAAGTAGAAGAACAGGTGAGGCCATCGTATTATTTGGAAAACTGCGTTCGAATTTGTTGCGAATCTTGATCGACGTTCATGGATTTTTAAATTCAATTGTGCCAAATTTCGTGAAGCCCTTTTTGGCCTCGGCAGCCCTCAGCAGACAAGCATCTTATTATTTCTTTGTCTCCTTTTCAGCGCCAGCTTCGGCTTCAAGAGGCAAAGCAGGTTGAAGCTAAAGCCGCCCGCATAAAAGAGTGGGTGACAAATAAACTAAGAGAGCTCGAGGAACAAAACCAAGTGCTGCGCGAACAAAATCAGAAGTGTAATCATCAGCTGGAGCTGCTAAGAAATCACCTTGCTCAAACATCCTCGGTCGCTGCAACCTTCAGAGATAGACCAGTAACTGTAAGTATGGTGTTTTATAGACAAGACTGCTTTCGAAAGGTGCAGATGATAATTTTGTCCATAGCACTATCGGTTAAAGATTTGACTCGCAATTGATGGGAGGCACGTTATACAAAATATATCCGTACGATGCGAATTCTGTTGACTATTTTGTTCGTGGTCGCAGGGCGCTTGTGTAGCCTGTTGCTGCTTTACTGAAAATTACCAGGAAGGTATTTCTTTACTGCATGCTTTAGGTACGCATTGTTAGGTTGTACTCGGTAACTCAGAGTTCATCATATTGAGATATATCAGCAAAGTTAAGAAGATGAGATGAAGAAAGCAATTAGGTCATGGGGCATACCACGACGAAGCCCACAACAATAGACGGCCTGAGGTGGAAGCAAGAAAAACAAAACGTCTTCCTCTATCGAGGTGAGAGGAGAGAGGAGGGGGATGTTTTTCCGCTACTTCCCTCTCCTCTCCGCTCTTCCGGCAAGTGGAAGCCGTTGTGTTGTTCTTACTTCCGCTTCGGTTCGTCTTTAGAATATCCTATTTGCGCTCTGCTACCCCGCACCAGACCCGCTTGTTATGGTGTGCGTGATATCTTTCTTCCCACCTTCTCCACTTCACTGAAATATCTCGGAGTGGGTTATAGCGGCCAGAAATCATTGGCAGAATATATAAATTTTTAGTGGAATTCATGTCGAATGGACGTATTTTAAAGTCATGGATTCGAGCTTAAAGTCAAAAATCTACATCGAACCGACATTGTCTTCATGAATCGTTTCCGACTATGTTTGTACGTTGGTTCTTCCTAGCACTGAAAATTTCATTCCCTCCGACTAACCACATTGGTTCTTTACACAGGCATCATCAAGGTCGAGTCTCTGCTTGGATGTCAGCGGCGAGGACTCGCGAGGAGCGCGTCCACTCTCATCCTCTCCTGCTTCCCTGCTCCTCGCGAACGCTCTGAACAGAAGACGATCGGACAGTGGAGGATCGAGCAGGTTCGTAATCTTGCATTTATTCTCGGGCAAATTCATTATCTTTGTTGAATTTTTCGGCTTGGATAACTTAATTTTCAAACAAGAACAACTCTTAACACGACTTGCAATACATAGTATTTTGCTTAAGGAAAGAGACGAATATCAGTAAGAAAATAATGCTGGTGGTAAGAAGACTTGCCTCTGGAAATCATCTGGAAGGCAGTATGAATATGAGACTTCTGCAACTTCACCTTTGTGTTCTTATCGATGGTCTTCTGTTTGCCGTCTTTATCGGAGCTTATGCCGTACCAAAGGACGACGAAATTTCAAAATTCCTATTTCTCTTGTCTCTGTTCGGCACTACAAATGTTTTTCTCACGCCTGCTGTAGATGCGGGAGACAGTCTCCTCGACGGTCACCTCAAGTGAAACGACACTTCGGGCTAACGCCCAATTCTTTGGAAACGTACGTCGTACCAATTGCCTACTTTTTTTATTCATTTTTTTAATAGAGAAGTAGTCTCTTGAATTAATTTTTCTTCCACTTCTCTGCGCACTATTATCCTTTCTTTGTTCGGCATATTGATAGAGAAGCTTGCACTATCGCGAACAAAATGTTCAAAACATCATGGTTTAATTCTTTTTAAAAAAGAAGATGTTCTGTCTTTTATGTATGTTATCTTAATCGGCTGATAGATTTAAGTTTCCTTGTTAACCTCTCTCTGATATTTCATATCGTTACAGTGCATCCTATCTTTTTATATCGGTTTATTTAATGATGCTCACACCATTTCAACTTTATTGCACTTTCTTTTGCACAATTTGCACGATTGTCCTGTAGGGACATTATAACGATATTTAATTTAGATAGTTCATCGTACTACATCAGACTTGTGTTTCATAAATTAGCGCCATAAAGCGTTCAATTAAATGCCTTTCGTCTTCTGAGGAAAGAGAGCAGATAAATCTCGCTCGCGCTTAGTGACGCACTGTTCTCCTATAAGCTTAAGTCCCCTGCAGCGGATCACGAGCATTAAAACTTTATAGCTGGTAGCAGGTTACTTCAGGGAGGGCGTTTATCGATGAATACCCTTCGTTCGTAACCATCCCCTATTTTCTACTTTGTTTTCTTCTCGTTGCCACTTTAAGTACGCAGGGTGTGTCTTCTTTCCCGTCAACTTCCGTGCGAAATGTTTTCTTTGCATTTAAAGTAAACTCGGCCGTGTTAGATTGATTCTGACGTCTATTGAATTGTGGCTTTGCTGCTTTCAGGGAATCTGTCGAAGACAACATCTTGGGGCCTCCTGAGCCTCTTTATTCTGAAGTAGACCCCCTGCAGAAGCGAGCGGCGCAGCAGCTGCACCACAGAAGACAGTTATCAGCCAGCGCCGCCATGCCTCAGCACCGACCTCCCACTGACAGTGCGGACTCATCGCGCGTTATGTCACAGGACCTGAGCTCAGCAGTTGATGGCCTCTCAATACACTCGTCCAGTAAAGGTAACTTATGTTGCGACTTGTGACCTGTGCATTTTTCTATGACATGCGTACTGCTGTGGGGTGGAAATGTTCATGTTATTTCTCTACAGTTATAGGTACCACTAACGATGTATCTCACGGAGAGGACATGACTCATGATTACGCAGAAATATATACTCCAAGTCGTGAGAGAAATCCCTGGATTCCAACTCAAGACGGTAGTACTAGTAGTGGGTCCGTTTCGGAACTTAGCACACCCAAGCCTCCAACACCGCCATTGCACAGGTTCCCTTCGTGGGAGTCTCGTATCTACCAGGTAAATATTCATTGGCTCAGTTACACTGTCAGATTTTCAAGAGGAGACCGTTCATTGACGTTGCCTGTACGCTTTCATTCGTTGTTCAGGTTGCTGCTGAGGGTTTACAAGTCAATTCAAGTTGTAGTAATCCTAATTCGAACGATTCTGCCAATAACAATGGCAAACTACCTTCTGGCTACTGTGATATAAGTGTTCCTGTTTATGCAACTGTGAAAGGGGTGAGCATTTACGTTTACACTCTAAGTATCCTGTAGTACTTCATCGTGACTGCATCGCTCATATCTTTGGTATTGCAGCGTGCCAGTCAAATCCGGTCGATGCCGTTCACCGGCGACTCCTCGGACGACTCTTCAGATGGTGAGGGCGACCATAACCATCTGCTTAGCCAGAGTGGCGGTGGGTTGCATACTGTTGGCCATGAGCTTCGGGCCGCAAATAGTTCTAGTGAGAACACAGGTAATGGGAATGATCTCCTGGTTGTTGTGTATATGTTGTTGTAAAGCTTGTATTAATATGTAACTTATTTTGACAGAGTCTTCGTTATCTGGTGGATCTGCTTCGAGTCCCAGTAAGAGCTTAAAGACAACTTCAAGCCTCTCTCCTGCAAAACAGAGTTCATCTGGTTCTCCATCCAAGAGTATAAGAAGAGGCAAGTACATAACTTTAAGAATTTGTTACATCAAAAGCAGTCAGAAATGATGCGTAGACACGACATCGATTCGAATTCGAATATTTTGTCGATAAGGCGTACCCATATCGAGAAACGTCGTGATACGCGTGAAGACTACGTCGATTCAAAAACATATCTCAACCTTAAAATGACATCGACGACATATCGCTTCCGCCGCATCGAATTGACGTCGTGTCGAGGGATCATTTCTACGCCTGGAACGATTTTATTTCTTCCTCTAAAAATTTTTTTTACTTCCTCTTCTCATGGTGGTCGATTGCGACCTTGAAATGTGAACCACGTGTTCTCTTGTTGGCAGAAACGTCTCTGGAGTCTGGTCTGTCTGAAGATTATGCTATCCCACCGGATGCGTTCTCTGGTTGTGAGACGTCAAGCATAGAATCTTCCATGCCATCTTTACTCATGCGCGTTTCTTCCTACGCCGAAAATACAATTGGCAAAGTACAACAAACCCCTTATCACAGCGTTCAGAGACAGACTGAGTCACTCGAGAAAACTGGTCACTTGGCTAAGTTAGGTGGAAAGTTAAAAACTTGGCGGAAAAGATGGTTCGTGCTGAAAAATGGAGTGTTAACATATTGGAAATCACAGGTGTGAAATCATTTTCTTCAAGCTTGAGTTGAAATTCTGTGCCAATAAGCATCTCAATGACATTTAATTCTATTTTGCAGGGTGATATGAACCGGAAACCTCAAGGTCAAATTATATTGGATGAAGTTTGCAGAATAAACAGGGCAGAAGGAGCAGCTACATTTGAAATTTCGACAGGCAAGAAAACATACTATTTGACAGCTGACTCTATAGCCACGATGGAGGATTGGATCAGAATCTTGCAGGTACGTTTTCCCGCGATATATCTCTTTTCCCCGGCCTTTTTTTTTTTATTATTATTAGTTTAACATTTGGACATTATGTAAGGTGAAACAGTACTTAAAAACTGTATTTGATGTTTCCTAATAAGAATGTGCAGAGAAGAAATGCTGCTAAGCTGCTGCTCTCAAAAGAAGATAACAAACCGACTATCCAAGGCTGGCTTACGAAAGTGAAAAACGGGCACGCTCGCAAGTGCTGGTGTGTCCTCTTAGGGAAAATGTTCCTGTACTTTAAGACTCCTAGTGATACTGTAAGTACTTCCTGTTTTAACTGCATATGTTTTATTTCGTTTTCACATGGCATTGTTCCCGTTGCGGGGCAGATTTTGAATGACGGTAATTTTGTTGGTTACAGAATCCTATAGGCCAAATTAATATGAGAGATGCTCGTGTTGAAGAGGTGGACCATGTGTCGGATTCTGACTCAGAGGAACACGACACAGACGGGTCTGATCTCACTATTGGCATTTTTCCGACGCATCAGGGACCAACCTATCTCTTAATGCCTTCTAAACAAGAGAAGGTACGTCGAAAACAATTTGTCAAGGATTTTAAAAACCGTGCTCTTGTAGCAAATCTGTCTTGTGATGAAATAAATACTTATTTCCTTCCAGGACACCTGGCTTTATCACTTAACTGTCGTGTCCGGCGGAGGTCCAAATGCTGGCACCCAGTATGAACAATTAGTGCAGAAATTAATGGAGACTGATGGTGACGCAAGTAAGTTCCTATATTCCATCATATCGAAACTCGTTAGTTACCGTGTCGGTGGAAAACATCGTACCCAAGCCTCAGAAGTTTCTGTGACAGACGAACGGTAATAATGTTGCCTATCTCCTCCTGTCCTGTTCTAGACTGCGTTTTATGGAGACATCCTCATCTCCTGCATAGCAAGGAACCAATAGCTTCACCACTTACCACTTTAAACTCGGCAACCCTGCAGGCTGAAGCGATCAAACTTTTTAAGGTACACCATCGTCAGTTTCTGTCTGCTTTGTTTCTTGCAAGACACATGTGTTTCACATGGACCCTCCCTTGCAGTGCTGCCAGCTGTTCATCTCCGTCGCATTGGAGCAGGCGGGGATCGATTATCACGTCGTGCTCGCCCAGAACGCTTTACAGCAGTGCCTCGACTTGCCGGACCTGCAGAACGAGCTCCTGTGTGCTCTGGTCAAGCAAACCAGCCGGCATGTGCACCACAAAGGAGGGGTGCAGGTAAACAGGAGTCTCAGCAAGCTTAAGCATTCGCGTGTAAGTTTGCCTGCTTCTTATATTTTCGTTTGTTACGTTTTAATTAGAGCTCTAACTTGAGTATTGTAACACTGAAGGACGTGTAGCGCCTCTGATGGTTTTAGCTCGAAATGTAGGTGAAGATATGATTGGTTTTGAACTGACAACAGTTCGGAGTTATGCCCTCCAGAGTGCTGATGGCTGACGAGCCGGTTGCCTGGACGATAAGTAGCCAGTTTAGTGCACAGGTCGAAAAGAATTTTTACTCTTCCCTCATTTACAGCAATCCCAGAAAACTCGGGCACTAATGCGTGCTTTAAGAAATGTAAGTTCCTTTGTACAGTTTCAAAAGAGGGCTGGTTGAGGGTTCTTTAACCATGTTCATCAGCTATCGGTACTGGTCGAGAGTATTAACAAGATTTCATCCCATCATTTTCAATTTTCAATAGCATCATCACAAACCGCTAGAACACGTCTCCGTTCAAGTCGTGCCTATTAGGTACCGCCGTAAAGAGATTATTCGACGCGCGTCTGAAACGAAACAAGGCGAGCTGTATGGCGAGGTGTTCCCGATACGATCCACTACGGAGATCTCTCATAGGAAACAGCCCTCGAAGTGTAGGATCACCTTACCATGTGTTCTGCGCGCGGTAGCTTCGAGAACTGAACTCGGGCTCCTTCAGTTCTCAGAACCGGGGTTGCACTCGTTATATAGGCATCCGCTCAAAAAAGAAATTTGGAAAATGGACGGGGTGGGAGAGTGAGCGGACATTTTCTTTCAAAATGTAATTTTGGCGTGTCAGGCATTTTAAATACACTGAAAAAACAAATGTATAGTAACTACACACTTGAAGTGTATAGCAGTGCTATACACTTCAAGTGTATAGTTTACTATACACTTGAAGTGTATAGCTGGTGCTATACACCTCAGGTGTATAGTTACTACACACTTGGAGGGCTG
>CABIKL010003864.1:0-10379 GCA_902196195.1 Aptinothrips rufus | reverse complement strand
CGTAACATTGACCAAAAGTCAGGGAAAATCTCAGATTTTTGGACTGGAAGTCAGGGAAAAGTCAGGGAAATTGAAAACGGAAATCTGGTATGAACCCTGGGAGGGGAGGGGAGGTCAGTGGGATCACCGCAAAATCATCCGATAATGGCTACTCGACTTAGACTACGCAAGCGGAACGGGGAAGTCCCAGAAAGGTCCCAGCCCTACGGACTTTCCTACGGTCAGAAAGGCGTCAAAATTATCTTATGGGGCCTTTACGCATCATTTTGGCTACCGTTGCCCACTCAAAATCTCGGAAGGACGTCATGGGAAGACGTTTGAACATGTTACTCACGGCTTTTTTATCCACCGTGTTCTCCTCGGGCGGGGGGAGTGACGCTCTGACCTGACGTCTTTTTATTATTTCTCCAGGACGAACGAGGACGTCTGATGCGACGCACCATCATGCGCTACGTCTGTCTCTGCCTCACCATGGTGTTCTCCATGGTCTCGCCGAGGGTCAAGATGCGCTTCCCTACTCTGGACCACTTCGTGGATGCTGGTGAGTTCAGACCCCTCCCCTAGCCCACCCCCACCCCCACCCTGCTGCCAGCAGATCGGAAGTCTGATAGCTCTCTGTCTCTGTTGCGCTCACAGGTCTGCTCCTGGAGAACGAGAAGGTGATCATCAGCGACCTGAACGACAAGTTCCCCCGGCACTCGAAGCACTGGCTCCCCATCGTGTGGGCGGCCTCTATAGTGACGAGGGCTCGCCGAGAGGGGCGCATCCGGGACGACTACGCGTCCAAGACGATCATCGACGAACTCAACAAGTTCCGAGGACAGTGTGGGCTTCTTTTAAACTATGACTCGATCAGTGTGCCTCTGGTTTACACTCAGGTATGACGACGACTGACATTTCCTGAGTCACCTTGTCTGAAGTTGGTTCATAAAAGAGAAAAAAGTCTTTGTTTTTTTTAAACCTTTTTTTTTTTTTCAGGTCGTTACCTTAGCTGTTTATTCATATTTCATCACTTCAGTGATTGCCCGACAGTGGCTGGAAGTCAATCCCAATGGTGGTGACACATCTACCAAGCACCGCAGTAAAATAGATTTATATTTTCCATTTTTCCTAACTCTGCAGGTAATTAGCCTTATAACTTACTTGATGGTTTGAATATGAATGCTTTTAGCCATAGTAGACTCTTATTGTAATTTTGTATTTTCATTTTAATAATTTTATAACCAGTTCTTCTTCTACATGGGATGGCTGAAAGTTGCCGAGAGCCTCATTAATCCCTTCGGTGAGGATGATGACGACTTTGAAGTCAATTGGATTGTGGATCGTAATATACAGGTACTGCAGTTAATATTATTTTATTTAACTATTTGAAACAAGAAAGATTTTTTTCAAATCCACATATAGTGTGATTGATTTTTAAATTTGGGATTACAGGTTTCATACCTTATTGTCGATGAGATGCATCATGAACATCCAGAATTAATAAAAGATCAGTATTGGGATGAAGTTCTCCCAGCTGAATTACCCTACACAGTTGCAAGTGAGCCATTTAGAGAAGAACATCCTCAACCTTCGACTGCCAACATGGACATTCCAGCTGCTGGGACCACATTATCGTTCAATTCTACATTGAAATTGGATGAAATGGCCATGGCTGATCACATGCACATTGTAAGCTTTCTTCTTCTCTTGTCTGTGTTTTAAAGATTGGAAATTGAATTACTAATTGGCAATATTTTTTATCAGGCCCAAGATGATGCTGCCAGTGGTATACATTTTATGGCTAAAAGTGCTGGTAGCCGTCCTCAGTCACATTACTACGACAGAACTCTGTCGACATCATCAAATACTTCAATAAACACAAATGTAGGAATGGGCTCTGTACCAGGTTCATTACACCGTGTTGCCTCGGTTACATCTGTACTTAAGCGACTGTTCTCAAGAGAGCCTCCTCAACCTCCAGGACCCATTCCAATGGCTTCGGTTGAAGGTAAGTTCATTTTCTGTTCACATCCCTCCTCAATTATTTCAGGATATAAATTCAAGGTATCCTCATCTCTCTCTTTCTCTTATTTTAAATTTCTTCTAGCTGGAAGTGTAACTGGAGTTGGGGGCACCTCAGTTGGAGCACCTGACTCTAGCAGCTTTAAGAGATCTACTAGTGGGACCTCCATCAACATGATACCAAAGGTAATTAGAGGGGTCTGTAAAATCTTTCCTGACATTTTTAAGAATTATTTTCTACACTTATCATGCTTACATTCCTTCTTTTTAATCAAGTTGTGTTATTTCGATTACTTAGGGACCTGGTGGCTCTGTCCGACTCACCGATCAAGTTATTGAGGAAGTTGATGAACAAACAACAATCACTTCAATGCGTCGCCCAGATCCACGTCCAACTGTAATGGACATCTTTGGCAAGGATGAAAATTCGAAAGAAGAAGATAAAAGTGGAGCTACTGATGCTTTATTAGGTGCACCTCCACCATCTGCTCCTGTGAATGTCCCTCGTTCATCTCATGGAGCGCACACTCAGAGTTTCCATAGGCCAAGCACAACTCTGTCTAGCTCTGCTCCTTTACAGGGAGGTCACATTTCAGTTGCATCTCCCTCCAGATTCAGTGATAACTTTCCAGAGGTCAGTAAATTATTATTTCCATTCAATTCTTGCTACTTTATCCCATTCTCTAAAAGCTCTATTTCTAATCATGTTCTTATGTTTGGAAGGTTTTATCTGTTCAAAGTGCACCTGGGTACTCTCCACCTAATAGCCAACTGGGCAGTGGTGGAAGCCTGGCAGCTGCACCAATGGTGGAGGCGGAGGAAACAATAAGTATCGGTGCTACAAGCTCTGAAAGTGGGGATGATAATGATGTAGATGAATTTACGAGACTAAAGCGAGCTCGGCAAAGGGAGCAAAGGCAACGCCAGCTGGCACGCTCGATCAGCCAACAACATGCAGCAATAGCAGCGGTGACTGCTGCTCGACGACGTGAATCTGGAGCAGAATCTATAAGTGAAGCTGAAAATTTACTTCTAGACCTCACAGATAGCTCTCGAGCTGGATTATTATCTTCATCCCGCCAAGAAATATCTATTCCTCATTGAATCTATTTCGTTTACTGTCCCATTTTTCATCTACTTGCTGTTCAAATCTTGATATCCCCTTTGCTTTTATGTTTATGTTTTATGAAAAGTGTGACCAGTGGTGCATGATACAGATACCATTAGCTTCAGGAAAGTGGTGACAGATACAGTTGTTTTCCACCCTTGAATTATACTATACCTGCAGATGTTATACAGATGTTACCAGACCATTTGTAAGGTTCATCTTTTGAAGTTGTGATTTGGCACAAAATTGAATGGATTGATTTATTAGTGAATAATAAACGTCCCCATTCTAGTCTTAAAAGTAAGTTAAGGAACCAGTCAATATGTCTCAGTGATTAAACTGAAGCTACTGGATTCTCTGGGGTGAAGCCATAGACTCGCTTTAACTTGAAATGTTTAAGTCTGGAACTGAAATTTGTTATTATTTGAAGATCTGCTGAACATATTGTCTCGAATCTAGATCTTGCGTTGTTTACAAGTTGATTTTATTACTTTATTTTAGGAGATATCCTCTGTATTTATTCACAGTATTTATTGAATGGTCAGAGCGAATAAGTTTTATGATGCAGTTTGCAAATGCGTTGCAATGACAATAAGTTACCTAGATAAGTCAATGTATTCTTAAGTATTTTGATCTTTTACAAAGACTTGTAGTTAGTTAGTAAATTTGCTTTTTATTGTTTTATTTTTTATTTAGAAATATTACTGCCACAAATCACTTTAAATGCGCAGTCTTGACAGAGTCAGTTCTATATTCCTAGTTAAGAAAAATAATACGTCCAATTTTAATTGTAAGCATTCCAGAATTGATAAGAAGCGATACTAAACACGCCTTGTTTTCTGTATTGCTGTGAAATTTTGTACTTGATTGTGCTGTGATAAAATGTAAGCGATATTACTTACAGTACTATAAATGTCAGTTAATAAATCTTTGTATTCAAATCATCAACCCAATACAATAATTCTTCAGTCCCACATCACACACAAAATGCCATTGTTTTACTGAGTCCTAAGACTTGCAATTAAAGGAGGACAATTCAAGGAAATGTTATGAAATTGAAAAAGATGTATACAATTACAGAATTTTAACTTTATTGATACCACATTATAACAACTTACCTTTATTATATCAGTTTCTTATCTTTCTTTTGTACTTTTGAACCCTATTACTGCGAGCAGACGGCCACAGAGAAGCGTTTTTCCTCATTGTGCTCACCTTTTTGTTGAAGGAATTATTTTTCCTGGTGATAGCCCTAAGTTTGTGTTTAACTAAGTGCCTCAAATCTCGTCTTCTCTTTGCAAAAGTTTCCCAATCTTCTGAAGTATCCACTTGCGAAAAGAACTCTGCACCCTCTGAAATCATAATTGAACAAACAATAAATAAATGTACGGCAGATTATACCCTAAGTCACAGTCATGCCAGACAACAGCAAACTACCTTTTAAACGACTGTCATTTGGCTGGAAGAAAAAGCTCTCCTGCCAAACTCCTCCAGCTGATTTGGTGGTACTAGTTACAGATTTGGATGCTGATTGCTTCTGATTATTTTTCACAAATGCGGTTGGTCCTTCATCATGATACTGCTCATCCTCCAAAGTATCCTCATCAAGAGCGGGGCGACTTTTCAGATGCTTTGGTTTCTTTGACACTTCTTGATAATCGTTTTGAATTTTGCTCTCTGTTAAAAAAATATGAAAAATTAAGTAAAAAGTAAAATAAATTTCATGATAGGATACAATCACAAACAAACTTTCTAGAGCAGATTTAAAAGACAATACCTTTAGAAACAGAAGGCGAACCGAACATCTGCAGTAAGCTGAACCCTGAACCTTGCCCTTCCTTTGCCTGCCTTAAAGACTCGGCTAAAGCATCAGATACAGAATAAAATTTCTTTTGAGAAACAGGTTCTGGGTCCTTTTCTTCACGGCGAAACTTGGGTTTGGTAGTCTCTTCATTCTCTTCTTCACTTTCCATTTCTTCATTTCCAACAGAAGTGGATTTCGCTCTCTTCTTTTTCTTGCTCTCCTGTGGTTCTTTTGTAAGCTCATATCTTGAATGGCTGGGTTTTAAAGGGTCAAATCGGAGCATTCCTTGGGTCTTACTACAGCCCAAAACAAAAAATTATCATTAATGAATAACAGAGACACCAAAAAAAAGACAAGTCCATCACTTTTAAAAAATCATGATTTTTAACAGCATACCTTTTGGTAAGAGCAGGGGGTTGAGAGGTTGAGATTGGTTGACCAAGAATACTTGACAGTATTTGAAATTGCTGCTCACGTTCTTCAGCAAGTCCCTCAATACCTTCTCCTGGTTCGCCTGTATTCAATTCCGAAGTAGTAGACTTCTTTCTTTTTTCAGCCTCATCATCGCTGTCATAGAACCGTTGATCGAGTTTGAAGCGCTGGTCATTGTTGTATTGACTCTGTAGTTCTAATAACTGCAAAAGAAAAAGATAATGAGGTTCTTTTGCCAACGCATAGAAGTTTCAATATTCACAAAATATGTACCTTTTTCCCCTTTTCTCCTTCAAATTGTTTTTTCACTTGGAACTCAACATCCATTTCACCTGAGATTGAATCATCATCTGAGTCATCAAAAAGTTTGAGTGTATTATTCTTCTTCTCCTTCTTATGGTCTAATTTTTTATCTCTTAGTTCATTTGACTGTTTCTTTTGAACAATTTCTAATTTTCCATCAATAATGTGGTCATCACCAAACACGATTTTCTTGTTTACTCGAGGAGCATTCTGTCAAGAAAAATATAATTATTTAAAATAAGGCAAAATTTTAAAAGGACAAACATATTATTCAGACTTTTTAAATCTAAGTAGCAGATGTGGAATAAAACATATAAATGAAAAGTTAACAAACCTTGTCTGATAAAGCAAGTTTAACAGCATTCCTCTGCTGTTCAAATGCTTGCCGCTTGGCGTCGAGAGACTTCAACCTTTTCTCTTCTGCAGCATTGATTGAAGAGGAGAAAGACAAGCTTGAATCAAGATCGATTGCTTGGGTTTTATTTTGGAAGGATTGCTTTTGACCTTCCATGTCTCTTCTTCCCATTGCATAGTACTTGTCTGGTGACACTTGGATATCATTTCTCCTCCCTGATTGTGAGCTCAGTCTACGATCCTTTGATTCTTTTTCATAGGGTAAATCATCTTCGTCTTTCCAAACATCACTAAATGATTCAAACTTTCTTAACATATCCGATGATGCATCTACATAAGAAGAACCCTTCTGAAAATGAGGTTTTGTGGCTTTGTAACCTTTGCTCAGGTTGACTTCCTTGGCAGTAAGAGAAGAATAACTTTTACTCTTCAATTTCAGATCTTCACTAGCCAATGAGCCGTTCGATTCTAGGGATGCAAGTCCTTTGAACATCGGCAACTTGCTAGTTGGATGGTATTCTTCACTTTCGTCTTCACTCTCACTTGATTCAGATGAACTCGATTGATGTCTCATTTCCTGCTTTTTGTTTGAGGTTTTGAATTCTATTTTAATAGGTTTAACAGAGACATCGGGTTCTGAGGAGGAGTCATGTTTTGCAGAGGTGTCAGGTTGAGATGTAGCGGATGCTTTCATTGAGGCCAGCCTCTCTCTCTGAAGCCTCTGAAGAAAGCTCTCCTTGGCTACCTCCACTTTTATATGACGTCCATCCCACTTAATTCCGTTCAGAAACTGTACACCTGAGAGTAAAATTTTGCATGTAAGCGCTAGAATAACAGAAACATACTAGTTTAAGGTACTGCAGCAATGTAAGTACTTACATGTTTCCAGAGTGTTATCATCTGTGTTTAAATTGACATACGAGAAAGTAGCCACAACCTCGTCTGAAGAGGGATCTTTTTTAGTTTTAATTTCAACTGATTCAACTTTCCCATATTTTTTGAACTTATTGACGATTTCGTCACGAGTAACTTCATGGGGTATATTTCCCACAAATATACGTCTACTCCGTGCAACCATGGTTAGCAATAATAGAACGGATTTAAAGAAAATGAGATTTAAAGCAGTCTGCTTTTAAAAAAACAACGCAATATCAATGACTAATCAACTTTTCTTATGAAGAAAAACAACAGTCTTGCAGGTTATGATTTCTATGTCCTATGTCCAATGCGCGTGTTAGTGAAAATAGTGAGATGGGCCTGTAAATACGTAGTCGACGCGTCACATGCAGTCACGCAGGAAAGACGAAGGGAAGGGGTTGTGTCTATCCGCACGGTTTTCCTGCATGCAGGAAAATCGTGTGATTAGGTAAATTTTTAGAAAAATGCTATTCGCAGGAAAGCATTACTGTTTTCCTGGAAATAGACCAACTTGTAATGCAAACGCTACTCGCAGGAAATTCCAAGGGAAGGAGGGGAAGGAGGTGAGGGGGTTGCTGGCATGATCAGCTGTTGAAGCCGCGGCGCCGCGACAGTATTTACTCGAGGTCGACTGCTTTCCTGTTGCGTTCTGTCTGTTTTAGTGTAACTTTCTGAGCTAAACTTGATCAAGAAGTCTTGGAGTCTTGCTTTGAAAATCTCGACGAAGAAGTGATATCCCACATAACAGGTAAATAACTTCGTATAAATACTGTGATTTCCTTTTATTACATTGGATCGGTTTATTCAAATGAGATGAGGTTAAGTTTGGTAGATGTCTTGTATTAAATGTTACTCGAATTGTCATGAGGAAGATCTCTCCCTTTCCCTGTCTTCCCGGACCTATGAAGAAGAGTTCTAAGTATATGCGTCTCGTTCCAGCCGTGCCCCTGGGTCCCAACACAGGTTAGATGTTTGATAGCATCCCAAGTTATTGTTTTGTCTCTTTGCAGGAAGTTGCTGCAGAGAAGTCTCGAGAGAAATGTCGCAGGTGGCAGCCAGGGGCGGTGCGCAGCTTCTCGCGGGCGCTTCGGTAAAGTCCCAGTGAGAAATGCCATTGAAAACGATATCAAAACGATATCGAAACGACATCGATTTCGCACTTTTGATATCGTTTCGACATTGTTTCGACATCGTTTCGATATCGTTTCGGATGACATTTCTCACTGGGGTAGGTTGTATTACAGTTGCGCATGCTCCTCCCAAACCCTGCTTGCTGTCACGACCGCAGGTTACATAAGCAAAACATACATAATACAAACGATGACATTCTTCAGACATGGAACACATTTAACTGGTGAAGACACTGCGCTATGAGCTGAACCTGGAGATCTATAATACGACACGTAAAATTAAGGAAACGTCATTTCGTCTTTTGGACTTCCCTGTAGGGGCGCACTTAAGATGAAAATCTTAGATCCACACTCCTTCCGATGGTAAGCTGGGGGCAGGGGATCCCTGAAATGTAGGGCAGGCTGGGGTGGAACAAGAGAACTTAGGGGCATGCTGCACCTGCTTCCCTTTCCTGCGTGGGTAGTTCGCGCGAGGTAGGGTCAGTGTGGGTATAAAATGCACAGAACAAAAAACTGAACAGCCTTTTGGAGGTGGTATTTGAACCAAACCTTCGACGTGACCAGTGATATGGGGTCTTCCATATACCACGTGACAGTTTTAAGGCCACTTTTTGACCCCTCCTCGACCCCCTCCCCCCCTTACGTGACCATTCTAACCTAACCTTACCATGTATTTGGGATAGGGCCGTGACATTGGGCCAACTCCCCCCCCCCCCTAAAAATGTCACGTGGTATATGGAAGACACCTATGAGATCACGATAAGCACCTGAGACGAAATATATCGTCAAGTAAGATGTCTCAAATACCGGCTCTAAAAGAAGGGGTTAAGTTTGCATACGCTGACCGCAGCCTGCCGCAGCGCAGAGCGAGGAGCTAATAGATTCCTGCCGCAGCGTGTGCGCCTGGTGAGCTCCAGCACGAGTCCCCCGGGCCTCGCCCCGGGCGGCGTGGTGGCGCTGGACGAGGTGCGGCGGTTCATCACGGAGGCCATGACCGCCGTGGGCACGCCCAGGGACGGCGCGGAGCTGCTCGCGGACGTGCTGGTCGAGGCCGACTACCGCGGGCACTACAGCCACGGCCTCAACAGACTAGGTGAGCGAGGGTTGGCCTCACTGTGATTCCACCTTTACCGAGGCAGATCAGAGTGGCCAACGGGTCGTCAGCTTGATGTCAAGGTTACTCCCGATGGCGGGCGAGGGGAGTCATCTTGAAGCCGAGTTGACGTCCGGGTGACCACCCTGTTCAGCAGTCGCAGCTTCTATCGGTGGTATTTTTCCCAATGTTGGTCCCTCGATTTGACTCTCGCTGGATCGTAGGTCATTTTGAGACTAGCAACGGCGATACAAAGTGGCTGCTGATACAACTGTGGTGCATATCCAAGATGTATCCAAGACCGCCGATATCGCCATTGAACGGCAGTCTCGATATGATAGACGATACCGTCGCGTTGGGAGGTTAGTCACGTGCTTGTGCTCCAGAGATGTACGTGCAGGACGTGTCGGCGGGGAGCTGCCTGCCGGCCGCGGCGCCCAGGATCCTGAGGGAGAGCCCCGCCACAGCCTGGGTGGACGGCGGCCACGGGCTCGGCCCCGTGGTGGGCCGCTTCAGCATGGAGCTCGCCATCAGCAAGGCGCAGCAGGCCGGCGTCGGCTGGGTCGTCGCCAAGGGTGCGTACCGGACCGTGCGAGTGAGATGGAGACACATGCAGTTCGTGTGAGGGCGAGAGAGACAGCTAGGCGTCTTCTCGTCTCTCTCGCACGCACACAGTATCTGCCTCTCTTGCTCCGAATGGGAATTAATTCAAATGAACAACAAAATTCTTTAACAGGTTCCAACCACTACGGTATCGCAGGATGGTACAGCATGCTAGCTTTGAAAAAGAAAATGATGGTAGGTCCGAGTTGCGACATGGAATGAAATGACACTAAGCCGAACAGCTCTGATCGCAGCTCCTCTTCCAGGGCATGAGCTTCACCAACACGTCGCCGTTCATGGGTCCGACAAGAAGTAAGAAGGTTGGTATCTTGCTGCCTGTACGCCGGTCATATGACTTGCCAATGCGTGCTAACTGACATGACGGCGATATGATTGACAGGCTGCGCTCGGCACTAACCCTATCTCCCTGGCGGTGCCTGCGGGCGAGGACAGCTTTGTCCTGGACATGGCCACCACGACAGCAGCTCTCGGCAAGGTGAGAGGCCTCCGGTTAGAGGGCGGCCCACCCCTTTTTCATTGGAAGTCTCTGTAACGAGGAGTATCTGCTCCCAGATCGAGATGCAGCGGCGGCGGGCCGAGCCCATCCCTTTTCATTGGAAGTCTCTGTAA
>CABIKL010003863.1:0-10379 GCA_902196195.1 Aptinothrips rufus | reverse complement strand
AGAGAGAGAGAGAGAGAGAGAGAGAGAGAGAGAGAGAGAGAGAGAGAGAGAAAATAGGACAGAGAGAGAAAGGGTTCACCCCGCCACCAGCATCGCGTGGCGTGGCTTTTTGTTAAAACAGTCTGAGAACTAAACTCGAGGGAACGTATCTTATCAATGCTCCGGTGTGCAGCTTTCACTCAAGGTAACGCGGATAGTGTACCATGTTCCACTGTGACAGTGTCACGTGACTCTGTCAACTCCACTCGTCGGGTGAGAATAACCTCCTGAGGGCCCACCCGAGGGCCGCCGTCCGAACCCTCGGAGGGACTGCAGATCCATGCAGATCGCAGGTGGACGGGAGGTGGGGCGACCTTGGGTTGAGCGTGGTGGGGCCGGCCGCGCCCCAATACGTGCTTGATAACTCTGGAAGCAGCGGGAAGTCCAGGTTTCATTCATGTACGGTGAACGCATAGAATCTTCACCTTACTTATAATCATCTCTCATAAAGCCCTATGACACAACTGTACTGTACTTAAAATCATTTTAAAGTTCGTGCGGACTGCAGAAAACAATAGACCAACTTTGTCGTTGTCCTACGTGCTGCATAGTGGGTGAAGTTCAGAATACGGTCTGTGCGGTTCGGAGCACTGCACTGTGCTCTGCTCGCTCTGCTCTATTGGCAGCGAGGTCCCCCCCGCATGTCTGCCCGACTGTCTGTCTCCAATGATCCGTTCGTCTATTTGCAGGCTCGCCGCCCCGCCGTCGCACCAGCAAGCTGCCTAGCGGAGCCGCTCGGAAGCCCCAGCGACGCCCCCCTGCGCCCGCCGCAGGCCCCGCGGCCCCCGCCGCCCCCGCGACCCCCGCTGCTCTCGGCGCCCCCGCGGCTCTAGCCGCCCCCGTCCCGCCCCCGGGCGCGCCCCCCGCCAGCCGCGGCAGACTCACCGGGCAGGGCTCGAGACTCCGAGTGAAGCACGGCGTGCGCGGCCGCGCCAAGCCCGTCAGCAAGCGGCGTCTGGAGCGCTCCAGGATCAGGATCAAGCTCCCCGAGTCCTTCACCCTCGCCGACGTCCTCCCCACCTGGCGGCCCACTCCTAAGGATGACCTGCGGCGCGCCGACAACGTGCTGCTAGCCCTCGGACTGAAGCCAGTCAACAGCCAGGTCGCAGAGAGGTTCTTCAAGACCGCCTTCGCAGGGTGAGTACGTGACGAGGACTACTTAAACCCCACGCCTCCTTCGGGGCTGTCCGTAAATTACGTAACTCTCTTAGGAGGGGTGGGGGTCCGAGCTTGCCTTATGCTCCTATACCAAAAGCATGGTGAGGTTAGTTATTCGCCTTACGACGGAGGGAGGGGGGGAAAGCGGGTCAAAAAGAACCCAATTTCGTCTTACGTAATTTGTGGACGACCCCTTCCTGGATATCTCATACCAAACAGCGTGTCTTGTCAGCGTTATCCGGAGCAAACCATCAACTGAAGCTGAGCTTAGGAAGAGATTATCTTGGGAGATGAGCTAATAGGGTACTCGAAGGAGTCTGAACCGGAAGAATGAAGAAGAAGACAACTTCCACTGGCAGCGTGAGAGGAGAGGTGGGGTGTCAGGTTCGCGGCGGCTGGGCGTTATCTCATGCCTTGCCAGTGGCAGTTGTCTTCTTCTTCATTCTTCCGTTTCAGACCTTCCTTGGAGTACCTACCCTATTGATACTCTAGCGTTGAATGATGCACTGCTGTTGTGTCCGAGATGGTCCAAATTCAAACCGTGTAAGTTGGCTGACCTGCTGCTCCTTTCCTCCTCTACTCTATGCCCCTACTCCACCCCTATCCTCCCTGGTCCTAGCAGTCAACACGTGGTGCGTGCGTTGTTTGTCTCTACCGCTCCCCCTCCCCTCCTGTCCGAGAAGACGTCGGAGCCTCTCCCCACATCCCAACGCCCACCACTTCCAACTCTTAGATTCCTTGATCGATCGAAGGTGCATCCTTTCGCCCAGTCGAATGCAATTTATTCTGAACTCCGATAACTCTTGGCCCTTGCCGTCGACTCAAACAGTACGCCTCGGTTAGAAGTCAATCAATAGAAAGTCCGGAAAGCAGCCTTGAAATGAAACGCTAGTCTAAGAACATCTCGGATGACCAAGCCCTGTTCAGAGTAGGCGCGGCCGGCTCCAACGCTCGGAGACTTCAACGCCGTCGCGGGCAGGACTGTCGGAAAGTGCGCAGCAAGTAGAGGGGCTTGGCTTGTCAGGTGGACTTTGATCCGTAAGATATAGAACCCGACCATGTCGACCACCGTACGGATCTAGGTCAAGGTTTCTAGAAGTAGGCCCTAGCTGCGAGCCGCACCTCACGTTCGAGATGTCACCTTGAATTTCTATGTACAACATTTGTGAGCTTGTCGCTGAGTATTTAGAAGTAATTTGTACGGAATTAACAAGGAACACGCGAGAAGCGCGATTCACCTTTCGCATATCTAATAAAATAAAAAGAGAAACGAAATTTCAAGAGCAAGAAAGAAGTGGTTGATGGCAGGAGGCTTCTTACGGTAACGCAAAGTGAATGCAGCTCTAGCAGAACTTGGCAGCAGTTGGCAGTAGAGAAACTAGAGAAACTAGACTTCCTAGGAACTCTTTCCTTTAGACGCATCTCTTACTGTGGCCCTCCAAATGTGCCGACGCAATGGAACTTTCCTTGCGGTGCCGAGAGTCAGAAGTGAATCGTCGAGACTGCCGTCAGGTCCTGATGGTAGATCCTGTTGACAGGTTTTGCTGACAGGTCCTGTTGCTGTTGACTGATCCTACCCTGAGGGACGGCAAGCAACAATTCGATTTATCATGCAAGAGATCGATTTCTATCATTTATTTGCAACGTAATCGATTATTTTGCGTCCCCGCGTTCTCCTCTTTAATTGTGAGGATTGCTGCCAAGAGGTTGGCCCTTGCTCGAGTTACCGACTTAATTTTACGTTCTTATTTAGCAGAAAACGTTTGTCGATTATCGCAAAAACGATTATTTGGACGCAAGAATCGATGTATTGTTGGGCATCGGTGCGGCTCTGCCCTCAACGGAGCGCATTGGCCCTTGGCCACTCCACTAAATGACGGCGCGGACGAAAAGGTGGAATGGGGGGGGGGGGGGGGGGTATTTTCCTGCGTCATCTCCAGCCGCGTTCGTTCCAAGGAAGTAATACGTTGCTGTCCCTCATACGCGTGTGTATCTCCCACCAGGGTTGTTAACGTTACTGTAACGAATAACGGCGTTATTAACGCACGTTACCGTTACTTTTAGCGATAACGGTAACGCGTTACAATTCAAAAGTAACGTTAACAACCCTGTCTCCCACCCAGCCATAAGTCTTTCGCAGGCTTATTGGGTGCTTCAACCAACCAACCAACCAACCAACCAACCAACCAACCAACCAACCAACCAACCAGAAGCAGACCATAATATGTCTGGGCCCGCGCCGTCTAGCAGCCCCACAGGCCCAAGACGCGTAGAAGCGTCAGCGATATCCCGCGGCTCGAAGCCACTAGCCCGCTGCTGCCGCGCGGAGTATGGACGCGGTGAAGAAAGCAGCAAGGGGAGCGGAGGGGAGCAAGGATCCTCCACGCTGTGCCCGCTCCGCTGAGCCCCTCGGACGGCCGACGGCCTTCTCGCGGCGAGTCGATCGAGTGCCCCCAATAACCGCCAACACTAAGCAGCGGCTAAGCCGCTCGAGGCCACTTTTCATGAATAGTAGTGACACTAGGCTAAAATCTGCTTGTTTTGAGTGTTTTCGAGGCGATAACGAGATACACTTAATGTTGTTAGGTTCGGTTCAGTGCTGAGGCGTCGTCCTTGGTTGTGAGCGTGCGGCTGGCTGCGCTCTGAGGGAATGTACTGAGTGGAAAGGAAAGGGGTCAGCAACCTATACATTCGGCACGCGACCAAGGTGACCCCGCGTAGCGCGAGCTCCTCTCCTCTCCTCTCCTCTCCTCTCCTCTCCTCTCCTCTCCTCTCCTCTCCTCTCCTCTCCTCTCCTCTCCTCTCACTCGTGAGTTGACGAGTGATTTGATTCGCCTTGGGTTGGGGGAGGAGTGGAGCGGCTGCCAGTGTTGCACTTCTGGCCACGCGCTGCAGGCAAGGGCAATTCACCTTTCGCTCTCTGTCTGTCTCTCTCCCCACCCTCTCTGTCCTACGCCGCGCCAGCATCCATACCATCCCCTGAGCGAGGCTGGCAACGTGCACCCCTTTCGCCTCCCCTTCTTCCTGGCGATAGGGTGGCCCTCCCCTCCCCTCCCCTCCTCTCCCCTCCCCAAGCTGTGCTCTGCACCACACATAACCTCACCAACCCCAGGGGCCGTGCGTCGTTGCCGGGCCGTGAGGCCGTGAGGCCTGTCGGGGAGCGTCCGTAAGCCTTCTGCTGCCACGTCTCGAACACGCATTGGCTGTTTCGCGATTATGATTTGACAGAACTTGACGAAGGAAGGATCTTCGCAGCCTGAGGTGAGCGGTCTATTCGCCCTCCTGTCAGGTGAAGACGATACGAGAGCTATCAATACTTGACCCCGGTGAGGCCCCTGTGACTAAAGACCTGTATACGGGCAAAGAAACGCGATAGTAAGCCTAGTCCGCCATCTTGACTAGTGACTGGGGAGACAACTGCTGCGACTGCCGTGCCAGCTCAGTATGACAATTAAAAGTGTGGTATGAGAAATTAAGCGCATCGCGTTTCTTTGCCCAGTACAGTATCCAGGTCTTTACCTGTGACCAGCCAGATCGATGCTAAACAAGAGGCTGGGTCTTTATGAGGCCTGCTGATAATGAAATCTGTGATTTCTACACCGCAACAAGGCGCGGTCATGTCCTCCCGAACAGAGCAACTCAGCCAGCCTCACGCCATGAGAGCTCACGCGATGAGTCCTGAACAGAGTCGCTCGGAGCGCAGAGTATTCCCAGCAGGCTCTGCCTCTGATCACGCGAGCTGGTATAGTGCTGTGCAGCGTTCCCTTCAGTGGGGCTGCCGGGAGAGAGAGAGAGAGAGAGAGCTACAATCGACATTTTGCCCCGCTATGGATGAGAACTGAATACTCATGAGCATTTCTAAGTCGGAAGTGAGAAGGATTGCTTCTCTCACGGGAGTAGTGTTTGACAGGGTAGGTCAGTGCCCGCGCCAGCTGGATACAAAGTCCCGTGCTCGGACCGCCTCTCTAGTTCGTCCGCTCTCAGGGCTCCCGGCCAGAAAAAAAAACCAAAAACAAAAAAAAAACAACCGTACTAACATTTCTAAACGCACCTACGGCGGACAGTCTGACCGCCTCTGCTTTCCAGTAAAGTACACTGTTCTCCGTACACCTCAGTACTTTAAAACGACGGTCTCGCTGAGGAGGGAAGTCCATGAGGCACAAAATTCCCCAATCTTTGTCTCTCGCTTTTGTCTGGTGTGTTCTGCATCTGTCGCTTGCGCGCCGCCTCGCATACCCGGCTTGGCGCGTCTTTTTCCTCCTTTAACAATTACAGATTTCTGCGTTCGTTCGTCTAATGGACGGCGGCATGGAGAGAGACAGAGGATAACGTCACGTCGCTCCCTTCGTTGTCTCTCTCGCACTCGCTGAATCTCGTTTTGGGGGCATCTCTCGACTTCTCGATTCGCTCGCCGCGCCGGTTCTCAGATGTGTCCCCCCCGTGACCTGGTTTGAACTCTCAAACAACACCATAAATTATAATAAATACAGCGATTTACCTGTTGATTTATCTGTCGCGACCATATGACTTACTCAATGCTGGTGAACATGACCTTTTAGTGACCTGTCAATGACCTGTCAGTGACCTGTCAGTGACCTGTCAGTGACCTGTCAGTCGGCTCGGTTGAATGTCGCGCGGCCCTCCCGCTGACCTGAGCGTATCCAGGCCGCCGTGCCGATTTGCCCGCCCCGCCCCGCCCCGCCCCGCCCCGCCCCGCCCCGCCCCGCCCCGCCCCGCCCCGCCCCGCCCCGCCCCGCCCCGCCGAGGCAAAGGTTGCGGAGCGCCGCGTAGGCATCCCATGGGCAGGTGACCTACATCGGCGAGAGGGACAGGGTTACCCGGGACGCCCTTGGGCCCGGCGCGCCCTGCGATGCGAGGGGTGGGGGCGGGGGCGGGTGCGGGGCGGGGTGCTCTCCCATCTCGTCTCACAGCATCCCGCGGTAGCTATTTTGCCCCTTCGGGAACAGGCATTGAGGGCTCAGAGTATTCGGCAGTGAGCAGAACTTCGAACCAAAGCCGTCAGGGTCGGGTACCTGATAGCAGCGAGTACTAGAGCAAAGGTTTTGATCTGGCTGCTGACATGTGCTCCGCACCCCCCACCCCTCCCCCAACTCCCTACAGCCCACCCGCCACGCCACGACGAGTGCGAGTCACGGTGACTGTAATGCTTCCTTATCGGGGCTGCTGCTCTGTGAAGCAATCAGCACAGAGTGAGTCCTCGACCGAATAATCCGCCGCGCCGCGTCTTCAAATCACTCAGCATCCGTCCCCACGGTGGGGACCGCGACCCGCCTCGACCCGACCCGACCGGGCCCCACCAGGCCCCACCATCTCAGGCAGGTCTTGCAGTCTTGCCGGGCGGCGCCTCGGCCACCCTGCCCCTGCCCAGCCCACCCGCGTGACGTCCACGTGCTAGGACGTCTTTGGGTTATCCTGTGACGTCGCATGGTGCGGGTCTTGGCGCGGTAATAGCAGCGCGTGTCGCGGGGCCGACGCACTGCTGGTTGGCAGGATCCTGGCGGGCCTAACTCTAGCCCAGCTAGCGCTCGAGCTAGCGCTAGCGGAGCGAGCCAAGTAGAGTAGACTGCTGGCTAGCCAACCCACGACAGGCGCATCGCGGCGGCTGCCTGACCTTGACCCCGCCCCCCCCCCCCCCCCCCCCCGAGCCCCCTATCAGCGCGCCCGCCCCCTCCCCCCTTCTCCTCCCGCGATAGCGTCGCGTCTCGGCTTTCTACCGGGCGGGACAGCGAGACAGGTGTCGAGTAGGTGCACTCTCACCTTCCTATGCCAGCACTGCTGGGGTTCTGCATAGGGACTGTACATTATAAAGCGGGAATGTGTGTCCGCCCCGGGCCGGGCCTGGGCGCATGTTCCTGGCCTGTGCAGTCGGAGCTGAGCCGCCCCCTCTCCTCCCGTCCATTGATCGGGTGCCGCATGGCTGTGAGCGTAGCGAGTCAGCTGACTTCCCCGCGCCGCCCGCCCATCCGCTCCCTAACCTCTTCCCTCCACCACGCCCGATCCGTTCCTGTGGGTCTGTGGGTCGCAGAGGGTCGCGGCGGGGCGGGGCGGGGCGGGGCGGGGCGCGGCTAGCGCCTGGCCGGCAGTATTCGCGGCGCGGCGGCGCGGCCCTCCCTCCTCCCTCCCCCGCACGTCTGCAGCTGCGAGTGTTCACTTCTGAACGGTCACTGGCACGACCCTGGACCAGATGGGGTAGTCAGCAGTCATGTCATCCGCCGGGGGCTTGCTCTGTATTCCGCTCCACCTCTGCAATGAACTGTGTCATTGGCTGTTACATCATTTCGTCCTGCCTCGCCCTTTCTGAACACTTGCCAGCAGCTCTTTGTTAATCTTGGAATCGTAAATTTAGAAGCTAGATCAGATATAAATGAGAAAGCTCGGCCTAAAAAGTTATGAAAAATATTTTAGAGAATTTTTACCGTAGTCGGTAAAGCTGTGCCCTTCCCTTTAACACTCCCCGCAACTGGTTGCGCTCGTCGAGTTCGGCGCGGCCAGTGGTGCGGGTCGGACGTAGCCCTTGCGAATCGCACAGAAGGTCAAAGGTGTGCGTTGGGGCTGAACAGGAGCTCACTTCCGACCAGCGGGTGGGAGGCAAGTGCCCGTGCACGGTACACTTGTGGTGCTGTCATTTATTTAATTGTATTACAGTAAAGTTTTTTTTAGGGCTCTGGCTTCCAGCCAAGCCAGCTGTGGAGCGCGAGAGCTATTGAGACAACCTGCTCTATTACTTCAGAAAACGATAAAATAAGGGGACAATGATCAATGATAGAAGTAAACCGTCGCTCCCTGACGGCTGTCGAACGCAATGCAAAGCCATGTCCAGCTGACCAAGATGGTAGAGTAAGTTGTCGGGGTCTCCGGGTCTACCGACAGGTCGCCAAATCAGACTATCCTTCTGCTGAAAGGCAATGTCAAAACTCAGCTGTCTGAAGCTTGCCTCTCAGCAGTCAGTGTCAAAGTTGGTGACCTGTCAATAGACCTCGAGCGCCAAGAACTCGCTCCGTACACCTTGCAGCTGACCACTCGGGCGGTAACATCGTCTTTCCCAGCTCGCTCGCCGGGAGCGGGGCAGTGCATGGGCAGAGTCTGGGCAGAGCCAGGCTACATGCATCACATGACGCTGTCTGACTCCCGGCTCCCGGCTCCCGCCTTGCCCGACGGCGGCGCGCGCGGCCCCCGCGGGGCTCGACGTCGACGCCAGGCGCGACGCTAGGCCGCCAGCCAGCCACAGGCCGAGCAGGCCAGAGGGGCGGGGAAGTCCAATCGGAGCCGCGCTGCCGCCACGCGACACTTGCAATACTCGCCGCCAGGGGCAGCACATGCCAACCGGCGGCGTGCTCTCTGTTCCTCATGCGGACGATAGATGGCAGCGTAAGACGGAGCTCAGCTGGTGTGAACGCGGGAAGAGCAGTACCAATGTCACGGCAGAGAATTGACTCGATTTGAGGAGAACGGCTCTTTGTTTCATTACAAAAACAAGGCAAAAAAAAAAATTAGCAATAAAATAAAATCCCTTAGTACTTGTCACACAGTGCTAAAAATTTAATTGTCTAATTCGTTGATTTTACTGAACTTAATTTTCTGTTTGCTTAACCCCCGTCATGTTCTTTAATTCTTCGCGTCGTCTTCGCTCTAATACATCCTGGTTATGTCCTAAAGACTGATGACATTCACTGATTGAATGACGAAGTGTTGTTGTTCGACTAACTGATGAATGAAAAGGCGTTGAAGCCGGTGTATAATTATATTGGGATTGCAAGACAGTAGTTTCTCATCTGGGGATGTAGCTCAGTGGTAGAGCGTTCGCTTTGCATGTGAAAGGCCCCGGGTTCGATCCCCGGCATCTCCAGCCTTTTGCACCAAGTTAGTGGCACCTATCAATTTTTCGTTCGCGATTTATAACATTCTCTTACTTTTCAGGATCGGGATCAATAGAATGGACGAGGCCTTGTGATACTGTATTTTCATCCCTCGCTCAAATGGTACTAGTCGTATCTGAAATGGGGACAGCGATTGAGCTCTTGGCTCGTCACACATCTCACCAACACATCTACAACGTAGTGCGAGAGCTCATCAGTAAGTCTACATCGACCAACTGCGCATTCAAAATTACAGTCACTTCCCAAAAAGCAAATTTTCTGCACAGACTTGTTTCAGCCCCCAAAATTGAAAAGAAAGAGCACATCCAGGCAGAACATGGCGGTCAGCAGGACGTCATCTTGACGTCAAGATGACCTGCGATATGATGGGAGTCATCTTGACGTCTGACGTCCTGATGACCACCCTGTTCTGCCTGTGGCTAATGCTCAAGGTTCATCTTTACAACCCGAAGTAAAGTCTTGAAACTACCAGTAGATTCCCCAAGAAACCGCCCACTTCATATTAACAACAATACCGAAGGCCCTACACCGGAAAAATAAAAAAATGTATAGTAACTATACACTAGGTGTATGGCGCTGTACGACGGGTTCAGGTAAGTTGATTGACGTTCGTTTGCTCAGGTACCCCGGACGACTGGCTGCCGCGCTACGAGGTGATGCTGCTGCTCACGATGGGCCCGCGGGCCGCGGGGGCCGTCCTGGCGGGACACGCCGCGAGTCGGGGGCTCACCACGCCAGGCATCGCGATCACTAGGTTCGCTCAGATGGTGACCCTCGCTCAGCTCTACAGAGCGGTATGTGCCCAATACGCAACACTTAGAGCTTAGAGTTGAACAGGGTGATTTCCATCATTTCGATCGGGCCTGCTTTTAAATTTCTATGTAAGAAGTGTGAGCGAATTTCTTGGATGGCAAAAAGACGTCACGTAGTCCAGGCTTACCTGCCCATCTTCTGCAGCATCTCCTTCGGCCAGCGGGAATTCGGACTCCAGGTCCACTGATAGTGATGGCATATCCTCTGCTATCATCTTGCGACTGTGATCGAGTGTCATTTGTCAGCTGGTTGCCGGGGAAGGCGCCAACAATGTCAAGCTAGGGGCGCGCGCGGCCGGCTGCGATTGGCTGGATAGGAGGGCCCGGCTGCTGCGAACGACCCTACTTGTGGCCACAGGGTTGTGGCCACAACTTGAACCTGTTAAAACAGCCTACGTGGATTCGACTATGACACTTTCATATGCGTGATTGTTGTTCTGTCAAGTAAAACCGTCCTGAGTCCATCCGCAAC
>CABIKL010003862.1:0-10380 GCA_902196195.1 Aptinothrips rufus | reverse complement strand
TGCAGTAGGTGTTAAGAGATTATTACAAATATTATACAAATATTTTAAATATTATACGGTATTATACGCTATTATACACTATTATACGGTATTATCCGCTATTATACGGTATTACTGGTATTATGTCAGTATTACAGTATTATCAAATATTACCCAATATTACGCGTATTACAGAGGTAATATCGGGCCGTGTACGGAGTATTATACGAGTTGGCGACCCCTCGGGTCGAACGTGAGTGGAATGAGGGTCAAACGCGAAAAGAATGAATGCCAAACGCGAGTGGAATAAGGGTCGGACGCGAGTGGAATGAGGGTGGAATGAGGGTCGAACGCGAGTGGAATGTGGGTCGAACGCGAGTGGAATGAGGGTCGAACGCGAGTTGAATGAGGGTCGAACGCGAGTGGATTGACGGTCGAATGAGGGTCGAACGCGAGAAGAATGAAGGTCGAACGCGAGATTTGAAAAATAAGGGGTAATTTCTTTAGAGATTGCGGTCGGAAACATTAGTGGAAAGCATCCGAGGTTTAAAAGCGGACGCGGAGCAGGATGTTTTACACCTCTAACTGTAGAGGTAAAAATTTCAACTGCGGAAATACCTCTAATTTTTTAGACGTATTTCCTTTAGAGGTTTATGACATAGTGTGGTTCGATTAGATGTAAAAACTTTAGAGGTACTAGACCCATCTAACAACTTCTTTAAAAAAAAAGCACATAATTTTCCGTATGCGTGCTATCCGTAAGTATATGACGCGGTATATGACTACTTACGCGTACTAACGATATACTAACGATCCGTATTTCTGTTTTTAGGGGTATTTGATTTGGGGCTCTCTAGCTTTACGCGGGTGTTCTACCTCAGTTCACTCGGTATCGTCAATCGTCACTGGAGACGTAGTCTGTGCTTTAGAGGTAAATTCATTAGATGTAAATTGCGATCTGAAAAATTAGAGGTAATTTCTCTAGAGGTAAATTGTGGTCGGAAACATTAGAGGTAAAAAACGCAAGCTCATTCGAGGTTCAAAAGCGGACGCGGAGCAGGATGTTTTTTTTTCACCTCTAACCGTAGAGGTAAAAATTTCAACTGCGGAAACACCTCTAATTTTTTAGACGTATTTCCTTTAGAGCACTGTAAAAAAAAATCCGAGATTTGGGGAGCGCCTTCCTGAAACAGGTCTAAAGATCTACGAGAAACAGGTAAAAAGTTCCCTGATTCAGGGGAAATTTGCCTTTTTCTCGTATTTTCACACTGGCTTCAGGAAGGCGCTTCCCAAATCTCGGATATTTTTTTTAACAGTGAGGTAAGTATATGACATAGTGTGGTCCGATTAGATGTAAAAACGTTAGAGGTACTAGACCCATCTCGCCAGCTCCTCCTCATTTTACATGCTTCATCAATTTTGTCAAAAACAAAAAACAAAACAGAAAACAAAAAGAAAACCCTACGCTTTAGCATTGGACTCGTGGCAGAGGCCACTGACGTAACATCGGCCGTAGTGGAAGGGTGGCGTGTCTTCCTGGCATTACACGAGGCGACTCGACGCGACGCGACGCGACGCGACGGGGCAGTCTGTCACACGGCCGATGTTAGCTGCTCGCTCGGCTGGGGCGTATAATCGTATAATCACGGCAGGACCGTCCCACCATGGCCCGTGGACCAGAACGTGCCACGCCTCGCCACGTCCAGGGTGACGAGACTACGGCCTCTGCTCCTGATAACCCTTCCCTGCTTCCCTCCCGCTGCGAATTGTCGCCAACTGCTGCCCTTTTCACAATCATTTGCCGGCAGGAAATGGGGCCGGAGTGTAATGGAACACAGGCGCGGCGGCAGACAAACTGGGCACAGTGTGCCGGGCCATGTCGGGCCAGCCACGCTCTGGAGAGGCTATTTAGAGAAGGGGAGAGAGAGAGGGAGAGGGAGAGAGAGGGAGAGAGAGAGGGAGAGAGAGAGGGAGAGAGAGAGGGAGAGAGAGGGAGAGAGAGAGAGAGATCGGCATGTGACTCGGCTCTTCCGTACTGGCTTGGCCCTGGAGGACAGTGCCGAGAGGAGAAGAAACAATGTGATTGGTTGGTGGTTCGTTTCCGTTTGTTGCTTGGTTTCTTTGGACCAATCAAGTCCACATAGGCTTGTGACAAGTGTTTCTAGGCTTGCAAAGATTTGGCTAGTAAATCGCTGAGCTCCGGACTCTGGATCACACGGTGTTATCCTCCTCTTGTACCGCCCTCCCTCCCCCTCCCTTCTCACCAAGGTCTCATAGACACTCTCACAAAGTTGGTATGGTTAGTGTGCTCGCGCCTAGACATGATGACGGCGGCTCGTACGCAGTGTGGCGTGGCGTGGAGTAGCACCCGCTGCCTAACTGACAGCTAAGGAGAGTTCTGCGCGTATTGCCGCTCGGTGCAGGGGCACTGAGACTGAGATTAGACGTCCGCAAAGCGCGCCGCGCCACCACACTGTGGAATCTTCTGAAGGTCACACTGATCGAAGTGCAAAATTAGCTGCTAACCTTTTTTAAGATTTGATAACATGTTGCTTCTGGAGCTACTATTTAAACTTGAGGCTTAAACTTAAATATTTGACCTCGAAATTCTCAAAATTTGTACTTCAAATTCAAAACTGGAGATTTAAACGACATTTTTGAACTTCAGGCATGAGCTTGAGTTGAGGTTTCAAGTGGATTATCTTTAAACTCGTATTTTTGAATTCGGGTCATGAACTTGAATTCTAAACTGCGATGCAACTCGGGTGATTCGGAGTATAAGAAAACTAGGAATGAGACACCGACCCACGCAAAGCTCCTCTTTTCCTTCTTTTGCCGGACTCCGGGTAGCGGAAGAAAATTACTACAAAAAGTCAGGAGGTATCCTAATTTTCGTCATCTCGACTGAGGATCTCTCTCCAGTTGCTCCGAGCATCGCGCCCAGCACAGCGGCTCTGCAAATCCTCCCCCCTCCCTTCCTCGCTCGGGGTGGCGGATTGGTATTATTTCAGGGTGGGGAAGGCGGGGGAGGAGAGGGATAGAGCTTTGTGGAATGTGCACCACATACTCCTGCCAGGGGCGCGGGTGTGATAATTCACACCTCGACGCTGCGGGGAGCATTAGGCGGGTCAGGGGATAGTAAGAGCAGCGCGGAGGGAGGTTAACGCACACACCCCGAGCCGGGGTTTGAACCCATGCACCCATGCGCTGCTAGAAAAAATTACGAAATAGTGCTATGATGGATTGTACAATATCGTTTTGTAGGCAATTATAAGATCGTCCCCAACCCGACCATCTTCTCTATGGTACGTATTTTATCTAAAACATTGTGACCCTGTAACTATTTCCACAACATTTTGGGAACAACACACTGTAAAAAATAATACCTGTTTTTGGGAGATCTTCCCCCAAAACAGGGGTGAAGTAACACCAGTTTCAAAATTTCGGGGGCTCGTTTGGAGGATTATGTAGAAATGCGTTTCAGAGTGTCCTGATTATTTTGGTATAGCTCTCAAAATGACACCCAAAAATTCCAAAACTGGTGTTATTTCACCCGTGTTTCTGGGGACGGGTTCCCAAAACAGGTATTATTTTTTACAGTGCAGCTCAATACATTTTGCAGGGTAGGACCTTCTTCTGAGACACTACTTGTCAGATACAGGGAGCGGATGAAACACGTATCCGGCACACGCGGTCTCAAATAATGACAGGAAGAAGTATTTTTCAGGCTTCCAGTTTTATGCTTCACACTGACCGCCTTGGAAACGTCGCGAATTTACTTTCCAGCCAGAGATACAGATACAGAGCTCTCTGCTTGTTGACGCAAACAATGCAGATGGCAGGCGGAGAAAAGGGATCGGGGGAGAAGGGCAGGGCGGCCCTCTGTCGCTTGGATGGGGCACACCGACCCAAATCACGTAGGGCGGGGGCTTTTGACTGTCACGATGCTGCGGGGAAGGGGAAGCGGGGTGCAAGGAACTCGAGACATGCGCCCTCAGCCCCCCCCCAACACACACATTCCCCCTTGGCACCCTCTGTCCCCCGCCCCTTCCCCTTTCCCCACCACGCCGCCCCCAGAGAGCCGGTGCAGCGACAGCCGAGCTAGATATTGAGATTCCATCCCGCCCCACTTTAAATCACTGAGCGTCGCTATGGCGTCCAGACGACGTTGAGTCGTTCTCGTTCCACGTAAAGACATCACATCTTGGACCGGCTCGCGAGTTTAACTATACACTGCACAAATGTTAGTCCTCATTTTGACCTCTTTTGACACACGACAGTTCCATGGCTAATTAATTACAGGAATTTCATCACAGCCGCTTGATGACATTGTCTTGACAGTTGCATGGCAAATTGGAATCCATATGACGAATCTTAACGTCATAGATCACGAGCGTATTAAAGGCTGTCAAGAGTTTGTCGTAATCTCTCTAAGATGAAAACGTCTTCAAGATATAATGACGTCGTGAGAATATGTAATTATATTTCCGGTATTACTCGTGAAGTTCGGGAATGTTGAAAAACTATCTTCACGTCATGACATGCGAGCGCATACGCCTCTACCCAACGCGACCCAGCCAGGACGCCAGGACCCACCCACATTGCTCATCACTGACGCACAAGCAGTGGCCGCATGGAGATCAGAGAGAGCGGAAGGATTATGATGGAAACACAAACAAAGTGCGAGTGAGACAGGTAGGTCAGATTTCCTCAGACTACTGTGGGTCAGGACCCGCCACCCCTGCATGAGATTCACTCTGGCTCCAACCTGGATCAAGGAAACGCCCCTGGCTAACGCCCTGACCACTTCACTGCGTCCAGATTAGTCACGTTTTCGTCCGACGTGTCTTCCTCGGGGGTAGGACACGACACTATCACGCAACGGCTGGCAGGCACTTCCGCACCCCAACCTGCCAATTCACCAGTGAGTTACGACACGCATTCAGTGAAATGCAAATGCTACGCTGCATTTGAAGATATGTTGGTTCCAACATACTTTCACACACTGATTGTCAAAATCCATTTCTTCCGTTTAAATAGACTGACAATTCCAGCACGCTGTACTGCACTTGTTACATACTTTCTCAGAAAGTCTTCACAATGAACAATGCAACAGGAGGTATTACATATATAGAGCATGTCTTTACAAATACCAGCAATGCGGAGTAAAATGCTTCGTGATGCGAAGACAAATTTTTCGCGTGATAAACAATATTTCAAAGAAATCGCCTCGCACAAGGTTTGTAAATGATCAGGAAAGGTTTTGTACGACAATTCCCAAATTCCTCGCACCAAGAAACCCTTCTTCGCAAGGACTTCACTTCACAGAGTGGCGATTGACTGTGTGCGGAACTGACTGATCACTGAGAGGCGCCCCCAAAGCTCTCTTCAGAGGCTATCAGGTGGCGTTGGAACAGGCGCTGTGCTGTGTTGTAGCCCCGGAACACCTCGTCATTAAGATTTGGGGCGAGGAGATCTAAGGAGCGTCCCAGGCGGCCTTCTCCTCTTCACTCGACACCCCGCTCTATCTGTCCGCTCACAGAGGTTGAAAGCGGAGACGGAGAGCTGACAGAATCGCGTGACTCGATAGACCATAGTTCGGATGCGAGGAGGAAATCCGTTTAGTGGTGCCTCCAGATCATGTGAGGGAAAACGGGGGGGGGGGGGGGGGGGGGGGGGGGGGGGGGGGGGGGGGGGGGGGGGGGTGATAAAGCATTGTGGCCTGAAAACAGAAGATGAAAGAAATCGGTCGGGATACGTACAAATACCTTGAAAGTACTGTGGTTTACAACCACAAGCAAAAAAGCCAACAACGTCAATATAAGTGAATCCCGTCGACACGAATAACTCCGCACCAGCCAGCAAACAAACTGGCATAGTCATCGCGGGCTCAAAGTTTGAACTTCAAACAGCGGGGTGATATGTTTCACCTTTTTTACCGTCATTGATCTCGGCCCAACATAATCTCATACCGTACTGTTGCGAGAACGAGCAGCAAAAGCATGCCTTCATCTGATTCTCTCATCCCTCCTCACCCCCGTTCCAGTTCAGGACCCAGACCCAGCCCTACTCACCTCTCCTCTCTTTGCACACTATCTCTCCCTCCCCCACCCCCACCCCCTCCCCCTCCCGAGGAGGCCAGCGAGTGTTTGCGAACACCACCCAAGCCTCCCCAATCGGGCGGTAACGGGTCTCATCGACAGAAAGTGGGCGGCACAATGTGATCTCTGTAAGCGAAAACTACACGGGGATTCGCCGACCTCTTGAGAAAAGGATTCGGAAATTCGTGTGTTCTTTCCGGCCGACGGACGGTGAGCTCTTCATTGTAAGAGTATCAGCAGTAGAATCCGTTCGTTTTATGCAGAAACAATCCCTATGCCCTACAGCCCGTGGTCTAGTGGACGGGACCCAGCTTCCTCCCGTGCCGAGGCCGTCTTTCACCCTGCTAGAACCAAAGAGCGTACCCCGCGTGTCCCGTAAAATTCCATTAACTGCTGCTCCTTTAGATCGAGGGGAGTACACCCAAATTAAAAGATTTGTGTGGAGAAAAGCAAGACTAAAGTAGAACTCCCATAGCCTCGACATAGGACGTAGGACGTTCTTTGTTAGCACAGTGCAGAAAATACAGCGCGTAAAAGCTAATACTCTTAGCGTTCGGATGGAATCTCGAAACGACGGTAACCCCTTCCCCTCCCCATCCGCATCTCCGTGGACCCAAGATGTCATCATTTCTCGGCCGCACCAAGGCAGAAATTTTTCAATTTTCGAGGGCGGACATTATATTATGCAAACAAATCATGATGATGTGCGGTCGACAATAAACGATTGCTGGACCAGTCGCAGCCACCACCACCCCCTTCCCCTTCGCCGTTCACGACTACGGGCTAAGCGTAAGCGACAGTGGTACAGTTCTACCTACGAAAAAGTGCGAACGCTGTCCTGCATTAAAACACGTGCGAAGACCTTTCACACTTAAATAAGTTACCAACGTGACAGAAATGTTAAAAAAAAGAAAACTTTGGTAAATGTTGGAAGGATTTATGCTATCCACGCAGAAAAATTTGATTGCGACATAATTTACTAATGCTTTCGACGATTCGTGAGGGGATGATGGGAATGGAGACGAGGAAGGGTAGATGGAGGAGGGTTGAGCTGGGGCATGTGCGAGTGAGATGAAGTCTTGTGGAGAGTCTGTGAGTGCGAGAGGGAGGCACGTATGGGGATCTCGTTCGAGGGAACGTTTAAAACGTCGTTTCGGCAGAAAACCCACCGAACTGTCACAAAGTCTTGAGCCTTCGCGAGGTATCGATATAATACCAATCAATGCAGGTCGTTATAGTTCGATTTTATCTCAATTGCTCTCCGTGGGCAAATCAAAGACCCCAGATCAGCAAGCACAAGGGTGTGGCAAGTCATGCGTTTGTGCATGCTACTTCGCCATGATCGAAAGACGAAATAATGCACGACAATCTGTCACGCTGATAGAAGATCACTGTTAAAACACTACAAAGTATTTTAAAAATACATTATGACCAAGCATTTTCTTTGTTGTACGAAAAAAATCCTTCGTTTTTACAGAAAAAAATTACTTGTAAGCTCATGCACGTACAGATGCATGGCATTTCGTTTCGTTTCGTGGTTATAAGGGATGCGCAATCGCATTGAATCTCGCAGTTCTTCAGACTTGATAATAAAGTGTTGTCAGTCTTTAACCTCTTATTAACCTCGCAAGAATAGAGAAATAAGGCTGACGACCCCGCAGACAGAAGCGGGGGTGCGGCTACGACCTTCAAAAGGTCGTGCATCACTCTGTTGTTATAAAAGTTGACTTAACTGAATACCGAAGCACCACAGATGAGGAGCATGAGGGAAGTTGTCAGAGTGTCCGATAATCAGGGCAGGGGACCGGCGCTGGCCGAGGGAAAAGAGGCCGGGGGAAGGTAGGGTGCGGTAATGAAATGCTCGCGAGTTTAAAACAGAGTGACTCTTCCCACGAAGATTTACAGCCCAGGGCCGATAACGTTACGTAACGAACAACATTTTTACTTTCAGAAAGATGCTCCATTAATTTTTGACTAGCGTAAGTTTGGCCAATATTATAGCACAAGATGACAGAGTATTCTTTGTAGTCCATTGAATCAATTTTTTTTTACACATTTACGTACTAAAAAATGTAAGTCTCATTTTACGCCGTAATGATAAGCTTGAAATCTTTGGATCTTTCAAAAATATATACTTAAGCTCCCGATCGCTTAAAAACAAGTTGCCACTAGACCCGAAAGGATATGAAGAGGGTAAAAAGTGGCTACGGGCGGGCGAGAGAAGGACATGAGAGGAGGGGGAGGGGGACGGGGAGATGAAGGGAAAAAGGGTGGGGGGTATGGCGTCGCCTGCACACACAGCAACCCTATTATTGTAATGTGTCCCCTAGGGACGCAGACCTGTGAGACCGGGTTAGGATCAGCGGTCGGCTGCTGCGAGGGCGGGCAAGAGGAAAGGAGGGAGGGGAAGGCACTTTAAATCAGGCTACTGCACCACCCCTCATAATGTGAAATAAATGCAAAGTACACAGTAATTATTGACTGGGAGTGACCGTCTTTTTTGGATAGTTATTCACCAATTTACCACTTAACAAAGCAGTCATGCATTTTTACCACGATATAGAGAGAGTAAAAATTGCGCCCGTTTAAAACGTTTGTCAAGATTACTTCAAAAATTGCAGTTTGCGCAGTGTTCTTGCCACCTATCAAAATTTGTGAGGCTGAGAGCTAGGTATAGGAACATCTTCCTTCCTATAAATTTTTCTGTTCATAGCTATTAACGAATTTGTGCACTCGTAAGCTATTAACGAAATGCGGTACCATCAATTAGCGATTTTGTCAGTAGTTATTAATAAATAGTTCATAAATAGTGACAAATGAACCCACAAATTTATCCATACGGTATTCAAATAATTGTTCATAGAGTCTGAGAGGAAGTTTCCTGATATTTGTGATCAGCTTGCAATCAAATTGCCCTCGCTATCAACCCAGTACCGCTCATTCCATCCACCACTACATGCTTTCTACTTTTATTTGTATTCTTAATTTTTAGTTCTTACAGTTATATGTAATTTACAGAAATTTTCGGCACACCCTCATTGTGAGATGAGCAGAGATATTTCTGACCAAAATTTATTTGCGCTGAAAAATATGGCGACAGCAGCGTGAAAGTGTGGACGGCATGGCAGGACGAATGCTTGAAGGGGGGACGCGGAACCGATCGGGACGTGGCGAGCGAGCGATCGGGTCGTCAGTCCGGGATGACAACCCAAGGACGCCCTGGGGGCCCTGGGGGCGCTACGGATGCGTTCCATCCAGCGGCGCCTACAGGACCAACTTAAAGCGACTCGGGGTGGAGAGTTGTGCCATCGTCACGACGTCACGTGACGCGGCTTGGCGCCGGTGTGTTGAACCGCAATGGAGACGTCAGTATGTCGTTACTTTTGGCCATTTTAAACTATACTTATCACGCGAAATGACATCACTTAAGCGTAACCTGACCTGCTGGCTAACAGTCCATAACTTCCTAAGAACTACAGTACTTAACTTTTAATACCCTCTGAAGTTGCTTACCTACCTACAAGTAAGATTTTACTTGTGAATTAGTAATCTAGTTTCAATATTACTATGCGAACATGCGTGATAACATTCTGATGCTAAGGACTTTATCAAAGTTCATAGAGCACTTTTTCATACAGTCGAACGGGAAACCTAACCTCACTTCAAGATGCAGTGAGTCCCCCTGGGATGTCGGAGTGCTGGATTGATCGTGGCAAGCCTCTTCCCCTCTAGTCCCTCCAGCCAGCAGTATCCCTCTAGCCAGCGAGCGAGCGAGTCCCTTCAGTCAGCCTCGGAGACAAGGATGACCTGCCCAGCCACCCTTCCCAGGAGCCAAACTGGTGGGCTACTCCAACCGGTCAGTTCCAGCTGACTCGATAACAGACTGCCCTCGGGGAATGGAGTGCTCAAATCGATACCTTGGTGGGAAAATGCACGTGGATCGGTTCGGACTGAAAGAGTTTTGGCCGCTCGTTGGACAAAATAGTCAGTATAAAAGGCAGGGTGCGGGTTACACTTTCCAAATGTTTAAATACTGTACTTTCCATAAGCGTAGCTCTACGCTTCTTTATTAACTGCTGTATATAAAAATGCACTAACCTTGAACTACTAGAGCCTACCCCTTGCTTCGGAAAAGTGTCCTTTTTACATTTTTCAAACTGTGCATCGAACTGCTCCGTGAAAAGTGCAAGGCAAAACTTTCACTTCTGTTTTACAACCGAGCTCACGCGTCACCTCCTAATCTACAAATTGGAAGAAATTTATGTTTCATATCGAGCAAGGCTTAATCCACTGACCCCCC
>CABIKL010003861.1:0-10381 GCA_902196195.1 Aptinothrips rufus | reverse complement strand
GACGACAGTGTCATCAGTAATCTGCAATGACGACACTGTTGTAAAAAAAAAAAAATTGCCCTGAAATTGTCGTGAAAATGACGACTAAAATTTTCACAGTGCACGAGGGAGGGCAGGGGGCAGATTGTGCGGCGGGCAAACATTGTGCCCTCATTGGACTAGTGATGCTCATTTATAGCAGCTAGAGTTGTTTTGCCAACAATAACAATGGCGGTTGCACAATGACACGCCCCCAGGAGGTAGGCAGCCACCTGACCGGACCGCGCGGACGCGCTATACCAGACGAGACCGGCCCACTTTGCGAGTACAATTCGTGAAGATGACTTGCAAGCGGGCTATTGTCCTCGACACTCTCAAAACATGGCGAAACTATGGGGAGTCGGCGCGATACGATACGTTTGCTCGGTGGGAACCGATTCGAAAAGTCTGCTTTCCGACGGAAACTTATGAACTGGCAGAAGAACTGTACGAAAAATTCAAATTATACCAAAAATTATTTTCAATTATGCCATACTTATGAAACAGTTGACATCTACTTTTTCGCCATATTGCACCTGGTTATATTTTTGCACAATGAGAAACTTGCAAATGCCCCAAGACGAAATATTCTTGTTTGAAATTATCCAGAAATAACTTGTTCTATTATGAGAGCGACAAAAATACAGTGCAAGTCGTTGCACACTCACCGGCGGCGAATGTACTGTACTTAATCAGTGCTACACATGCACGGCACACATGGCAGGATCTCTGCGCGTGCGTCAGAGCGGAGCAATGCAAGGGGTGGGGTGGTGGAGTGGGGGGCGCAGTTCATAATGAACTAGACGGAAGGCTAGCAGGCCGCTCCAGGGCCGGTATTCCCGAGCCAGTATTTAAAGGTTGTTTCCCGTTTGGCTGCCGTCTGCGTCGCCGTTCCAACACGTATTTGAAGCAAATGTCAAAAGCGCTCTCATTCGAAAGGTTTTACAAAATATCAGCTATTTAAAGCGCTTCGTCTTCAAGTCGAAGGAATTAGTTTTGCAGTGTACGTGTCACAGACGCGGGGCGGGGTGGGGCGTGGCGGGGCGGGGCGGAGCTGAGCGGTGCATTGCTTGCGGACCGAGCGGTGCGGCGCGGCGCGGAGACTCAAACGCACGGAAACACGAGAGCGCAGCAGCAGCAAAGAGCCGTAAGCACCTCCGAGGAAGGTCGCCTAGTCATTGCGCGGCGTGGCGGGGCGGGGTGGGGCGGGGTGGCGGGGAGGCAGAGAGGCGATGTCTAGTGCAAGGCAGGGCACGGCAGGGTGTGCTAGAGGAAGTGCTGCGCTTGGACAGTCAGACCCCCGCTCAATTTCAATCGTGAAGCACGGACAGCGTTAGCTGTGACCGAGTCTGTGTCTGGCTGGGATTGAACTTACGGTGGGCCCAAATCCTTACATACACTACAAAAAAATTGACCACTGCTATTGAGTCCGTCCCATATAACGTCAGAGGAATTTGCACCATTTCAAAAAAGAGCTTCAAAAAAAATTACACCAGAATGGACAGTACTTTCGCTTTCCGTGTCAAGATATTACTGGCACAGTCAGTCCTGACATCTTACAGTGCAGGTCTCTTCTCTGCCAGTAGCGGGCCAGTGGGACGGACCCCCAGCAGATGCAGCATCACACCTGTCCCTCGTTAGTCCGAGGGATGCAACAGCAGCTGCAGCTGCTGCGCACTCAGCTGCTGAATCACAAGGATGGCCCGCCCGCTGCCTGCCTGCCTGCCTGGTTTAGAAATAAACGATTGGCGAGGAAACAGGGGAATGGCGTTGCTCATCATGAGTCGGCGTCTTGTTTGAACTGCGGGGCGGTGTGTTACAGCAAGACATGCAAACATTTCATACCTACACCGAGGGAGATTACGTTCCGTGTTCCGTGCAAGAAATTTTCATTATTTTGAATTGATGTTAGTTTTGCCCAATGAAAATTAAGTCGGCAATAATTTATCAAATACATTGGTAAATATGGGCAAGTATGGCCATATTTAATATTTTGAGTAATATTAACGACAAATTTTTGCTAATTTGGTTGGCTAAGTTGGTAAATTTGGGACGAAGAGACCTCTGCAACGGACGGACTGACGAGAAAGAGAGGGTGAAGGGGGCCGGTTGGGGTGCGAGTGAGACCGAAGCCGCCCATCTCAGCTGGAGAGGGCGTTGTTGCCGGGACGTTCGGACAGCGATGGAATATCAGCACAGTTTTGGGACCGAAGCCGCGGCTGGGCGGCGGGGCGTACCCTCTGACGAAACGAAATGAATTCCCTGAGAATTATTTATGGCCTCGACCTGATCCACGCGGGCGGAAGAAGCAAACAACAGACTTTACTAATTAGCCAGCAAAATACCGGCGTGCATGTTGTTGTTGTTGTATGCTGTCCTGTCACAGCCAGAGGTGCAATTACCAGGTGCGAGCAGAGAGTTGAGAGCTTGCAACGCAGTGCAACGCAGTGCAACGCAGTGCAACGCCCCCTGGTCATGTCGACCGGCGATGCAATTCACGAAATAAATCGCTCTCATTATGAAGGGCCGATGGCGCGCTCGCCTGCCCGCACTCCTGGCCTGCCCTGCCCCCTGACCTCGGCCCGGCCCGGCCCGGCTCGGCTCGGCTCGGCTCGGCTCGGCTCGGCTCGGCTCGGCTCGGCTCGCCACTTTAACTAGTGGCTGCTCCTTGCGACACGCCAACACTGAGATCAATAGCAAAGGGACTCTCGTGCGTGAATAATCCCTACTCCCTACGCCAGGCTCCCTTTTATAGACAGTCACCTTCTCACAAACACATTCCAGATCCATTATACGAACGATACTGAGCAGTCGGTCCTTCGTCTTACACACCCACAGAACGGAATGGTTGGTTGGTTCAAGGATAATATGGTCAAAATCAACAATCTAATGTTTGTCTAGGGACTACCATGTGATATGGTTAGTGCAATGCAAAATTTATGGTTGTGAAGACAATATTAGGGTGAATGAATGGTACTCGCTGTGTCAACCATACAGTTCTCTGGGTACAAAGACACTCACATGAATCACATACCATGTCATCGTGTATGCTTCAAGAGGAAACCGCTCGTAAAGTGCCACTTCTCAAATTTCGTGTGTATTATTCCAGAGCATTTTTGAACTGACTGTACTACCACTTGCAAGAGAATCCGACGCAGAGGTTACCCGTCGTGACTACCTGTGCGCTCTTTGTACGGCCTCGTCTTAAAGTCTTTCGTACAAGGGACACCTCGCGCCGCGGTGTGAGTGGAAGTTGTCTCTGACACAGACTGACTCCTCCCCGGCGCGGCAGTGAGAGAGAGAGAGAGGGCCTGAGAGGGATGACTTGTGTTTCGGACGGTATTTTCCTCCGGCCGCCACGGATTGGGGTGTCGTAAGGGATGCGGACGGAGCAGTCCGTCGTGAGGAATCCATTAAGTGGATTTGACGAGAGAACAACGACAAGACAACAAAAGCAAGCAGCAGCAGCAGCAGCGGGGGAGACGGCCGCAGCTCGTGTGGAAAGAGACAGGGATGAGGAGGTCTCGCTGGACCGCGGCTCGGCGTGGCGTGGCGTGGCGTGGCGTGGCGTGGCGTGGCGCGGCGCGGTGTCGCCTCTTAGCCCATTGCATTGTGGTCAGACGAGGTGCCGCGCCGCGCGGCACTCTACTCCCCCGGCTAATTAGCTGCATTGCCCTTGTTGAAATTTTTATTTGCATGGCATTCTAGCGGCGGCCGGCGCGGTGCTCTTCTTTGACTCCCGCGCTCGCTGCTGAAAGAAATGTGAAGGTGCGCCGCTTGGCGAGGTGCCCTCTCGAAATGTCTTCGCCGAGCGCAAAGGGGTCGTCCATAAATTACGTCAGACAAAATTGCCCGCTTTTTTACCCCCTCCCTCCCCCTCGTGAGACGAACAGCACAACCTCACCATGCTTTTGGTACAGGACCGTAAGATAGGCGTAGACCCCTTCCCTCCCCTAAGAGCCTTACGTAATTTATGGACGGCCCCAAAGAGAGGCCGGCTGACCGTCTTGACCCGTCATTACGACACTAAGATACTAATCAACGCGGCTGAGCGGGCGACAGGTGTGTAAGTGATGGGTACGGTGCTCCGAATCACACGTTGCCGAGGGAAGAGGTTAGCGGTGTGACCTAGCCTTGCGGTGAACCGTGCGCCACGCCACGCCGCGCCACGCCACGCCACGCCACGCCACGCCGCGCTCCGCCCCGACACCACTTAGTGGATGCTGCTGCCCGCCAGCGCCGCGGGGTCCGTGCGCTAACCTCACCGCCACGCCACGCCACGATGTGCCAACCTAAAAACGCGAAAATGCACCCCGGCCTAGCTAATTAGGCGGCGCGTGTCTTATTCCCTCGGACTACTGCTGCTGCTGCTGCTGCCGCTGCTGCTGCAGTTGCGACAGTCGTCTGTTTCACTGCGAGGTGTGTTGACAGTTGACTAGTGACTCGCCATCTCACACCGCCACAGACAGAGGTATCAAACTAAGGGAAACAAAATTTTGAAAACATTTTACACGTTTTTCAATTGATACACTTGTCCTCGTAAAGGACAATTTTGTTAGTGGTTTGTTTCTGCACAAATTTAACAGTGCGTTACTGAGAACAAAAAAATGTATAAGATCGATAGCATGGAACTGCTATTCACTGTTAGAAAAAATGTGTAAATTCACGATTTTTATCTGAAATATTTCGTTTGGCAACACCCGTCGTGAATTAACAAGGTTTATCTAGGTTAGTAAAATCGAAGAAAACTGGTCCAGAATTATTTCGGAGGAGCTTGCTGCTCTCTTTCTGACTGTGAGGCAGAGTCACGTGACGAGATGCGCTGGAAATTTACAACTAATCTGCTTGAAAGAAAAATTTCAGACGGACATAGTGAATAATTACAAGGATATTCTTAGCAGTGTCGTCGAGGGATTCGGCGCGAAACATATTTTCTCACACCGTGAGCCCTCCCGCCCACTCTGCCCTCCCTCCCATCCTCACCCCCGCGCCCTGGTAGCTTCACTCGGGCAGGGCGGCTCTGGCCCCGATATGTCAAGCACACGATTAGGACGGCGATGTACGTGCCCCTGCCCTGCCCTGCCCTGCCCTGCCCTGCCCTGCCCTGCCCTGCCCTGCCCTGCCCTGCCCTGCCCTGCCTGCCCATCGGCGCGGTGCACTCGGCTGCACTCCACTGCACTTCGCTGCACAGCCCTGTCAGGCTGCTGAGACGCCACGCCACGCCACGCCCTCCCACGCATGCGTGCATCTCATCTGATCGCGAATTAAGGACGCGGCGGTGGGTTGTCCGCGACAGGTACGGACTGAGGAACGAGCGAGAGAGACAAGGACGAGACTTTCGGAGTTTGTGTGAGTATGCGAGAGAAGCAGGCAGGAGGTATCCCCGCGCCATTTCGTCTCTCCCGCACACACACACACATACTCCATAAGAATCCATCTCTCTCGCTCCGGCTCGCTCGCTAATAATAAACACTCACTGAGCTGCATCGCAACCAACCAGCACCGCATCGCTGTTAATGAGTAGCACCCTCTGACTCCTCATTATCTCATTATATTACGTAACAGGTGCGCCTATGTGTGTGGGTGGGTGGGTGGGTGGGTGTGTCCGGAGCTCCAACGGGCTGACGCGAAAATAACACAAAACGTAAATGAGCTTTGCGAAATGTATGACAAGTGAAACGCATCGGCCGAAGGAACCACACAACGAGGGAGCAACTCACAGAAAAACCTTGGAGTGGGACTCAACCAAAACCCAGTATCTGTGGTATCTCAACACAGAACACCAAGGGTTAAAAAAAAAATAAATGGACGTGATTTTGAGACCTGTTGCAAAATGATCAGAAAGCTTCGAAACGCGTTTTACAATAGGTGTCAAATACACCTCCAAAGTTGTTTTTGTTACCCTTGGTTTCTGCCCAAGATATCTGTGCGCAGGGCAGAGCGGGGGGAGGGAGCGAACGGCCGGTTAGGCAACCCGCACACACCAATGCGCGCTGCTGCCGGCGCTGCCTACCTCCCAGGCTGACCGGCAGCCCCCCGCACCTCGCGTTATATCATGTCAGGCCTCGACATCGATTACATTGCATTCCTCACGGCTGTGCGAACAACTCGAGTCCTCGTGATCATGTTAATCATGAGTCCAGTTCGCGATGAGCGGCAGGTTCCTAGCTGGAGGTGTTCACCTCGCTAACGCCGCGTCCACTGAACACTGCCGTGTCCTGGCCGGTCCTGTCCTGTCCTCGCCCCAGGCTGCTCGGCACTCAGTGCATGGGGAAATGCAGTGCAGTGCAGTGCGATGCACGGCCAGCCCACGGCCGGCCAGAGGGGTTGGCCATAAACCACGTGAGAACCCCGCCCAGCGCAAGAAAATGTCATTCAAACGGCAGAAAAAAAAACATTTTGAAGTAGAAAAGAACCCATCGATCCTTTTACACTATTTCTTTACCCCTTAAGACTACAATAAAAAATGTACGTGGGGATAAAAAGTTCATGAGTAGCTGCTAGTGGGGAAAAAGTAGCATTTTTTTAATACAAAAAGAAATCATCACTTTAATAGTACATAACTTGACAGTCTCAGAGATTCCTACGTCTGGCAGCTTAGAATTTGCAGCTAGTCAAACCACGCTATTTATGGACCGTCCCTCCGCAAGAGGCTAGAGAGACGCGGCAGATCCCACTGGTCGTGATAACGGAGAGACGGGATAACACATAGAAGAGGAAATGCTGCGGCAACGGGTATGAAAATGCTGGAGCGGGAGGGCGTGGCGGGGCGGGGCGGGGCGGGGCGGGGCGCGGTCTACAAGGTCAGCTCATGGTCTCCCTTGGCAATGTGCAGTGTCTAGCACACGATGCCTGAACCAGTTCACTTATACCTGCAGCTCTTTCACAATGTGGCATTGTTTAGTTGTGGCTGTTGTTGTTTTTGTTGCTGCCTTTGTTTTTGTTACTGCCAGCGCTGCGAGGGACGTGCTTTTTGTTATTGTTGGTCGCCATGTGACATGAGGCCCGCCCGCAGCAGGGACTGCCCTTAATAGACTGGGTGGTGACAGCTGCGGGGGAGCGGAGGGGAGCTGAGGGGAGCGGTCTATTCCTAAACGGCGCCGCGCTCCGCAGACTCACTACTTTCATTCATACGTGGCAATGAAATGCGGGGGTGTTGCGACGCATGGATTATTACTCTCTGCAGACGTACTCATTGATTGAATCTAACCTTGAATTCGGCGCGGGTTGCGGATGACGCCAATGGCGAACAGTGCTCACTCGCAGAGTATTTTATGCGGAGAAAAGCGATATTCTCACTGCAGCATCTGCTTGATGTGTGCACTGAGCGAAGTCCGCCCCGGGCAGTTGGTTTTACACGCCGGGCCCGAGCAGGGCAGCAGGTGGCCAGGAGGGGGCCAGGAGGTGGCACAGTGAGTCAGTCGAGTCACGGCTCAGCTTATCTCTCCATCGGCAGGTTCACGGCGTTTCCGTCTCGGCTCTGGAGCAGAGCAGACCGCCCGAGGAGTCCCTGCCATCCACGTTATAAGCTTTACTGATAGCGGCTGTTCACTGTAAAAAAATAATACCTGTTATGGGAGCCCTTCCCCAGAAACAGGGGTGAAGTAACACCAGTTTTTTTTTTAATTTTGGGGGGTCATTTTGAGAGCTATACCAAAATGACCAGGACACTCTAAAACGCATTTCTACATAATTCTCCAGACTAGCCCCAAAAATTTTGAAACTGGTGTTACTTCACCCCTGTTTTGGGGGAAGGGCTCCCCAAAATAGGAATTATTTTTTACAGTGTTGGTACTTTTAATAAACTTAAATGGTTGATCTCAAAATTATAATACTTGCAAAAATCACAAGCTTTTAAAAATAGTAATATTTTTTTCTAAACTTAACGTGTAGTCCAAATTATTCTACACATAGTGTCATGTAGAAATAATGGTGAAATTGTTACTAATAATTTTCTATTGTCATGGCCATAGTTAGAATGCAGTGTTGCCAACTACCTTCAATACAACTTTCCTCAATGAACTCAAAACGGTCCCACTGTTTAATGTAATCATACTTTCAAGCGAAAAGATAAGAACGAGTAAGACACTTTTGGCCAGAAATAGAACAATTTTCCCCTTTACAAGCAAAAAATGTTGCCAATTCTTCAGGATTACTGCCTTTGCCTCAGTGCTGTTCTGAAATACTTTCAACCATGGAACTTCACCCAGTTCCGCGGACGTACGGTCGCGCGCACGTGAGCAGTTCAGTCAGCGTTAAATCTGGAGCCAGAGTGCAAATAAGCGATATGAGGTGTTGCCTCGTTACCTCAGCGTCTAGACACAGCAGTGCACGCACTGTACGCACTGCACGCAGTGCACGCACTGCACGCACTGCACGCAATGCACGCCTGCACTGGGCACAGCTGCTGCTGCTGCCTCGGTTCCCTGGCGTTGCGCGCGGCTCAGCTCGGATCCCAAGGAAGCAAACGGGCCCCGAACACGCGAGCCAGGCGTTCCGATGGGAGTCTGGAAACCTGACGAAAGGGTCAGGATGCGATACTCTATGCAGCGGTGGGTAACTCCACCGAGCATGACGCAACAGTTTGGTTCGTGTAAAAAAAATAAAAATGCGTGTTCCGCATTAATTTATCATCTTGAAAGATAGGGTTGGAACAAGAGCAGAATGACGTCCTGGGCGTGCACCTCGGCCCGGCGGACGCGGCGGACCGTGAACATGTAAACACGCACGCAAGTTCACGGCACGCGGGTTGAGCCGGGCGTGATCCGCACGCGCGTGTCAGCAGCCTCGTGCCGACATACGCGGAACAGCCCAGCCCGGCCCGGCCCGGCGGCACATCCTCACCCGAAATGAATACATCACGGAGGGCAGTGTGGGTAACACCGGCACGCGGAGGAAGTGTGAAGACATAACACGCGCATAATTACAAGAAAACACTGCCTCCCATGGCGGCCCCCTCATTATCCCGAGGATATTCAATAACCGCGTCGCCGATCGAGCGCTCTGATCTGGCAGTCGATTAGATCAAGAAGTCATATTACTGCTTACTGCACACATTAACGGCCACTAAATTAGGCTACGAGCCGATTAGAAAAATGACAACATAATGAAAAACGGGGGGAAATTGAATATTAAATCACGCAATTTATCAAGTTAATTTTACGTTAAATTTCTCATCGATTTGCGAACTAATTCTTTACAGTGTGCGTAAGCAACAACAGGGCGTGTTGAAAGTCACGGCCGTGCCCGGCTGCTCACGTGACCAGCGCAGTGAACAGCGCTCCAGCCGGCTACCCGTGGAGGCGGTCACCGGCTGGAAGCGGCTGGAAGCGCTGGATCGTGCACCGGAAGTGATGACAGCGCTGGAGCTGGAGCTGGAGCTGGAGCTGGAGCTGGAGCTGGAGCTGGAGCCCGGCGGGATCTAGTAGAGCATGAGATGAAGATGCGGGCCATCCGCGAGGCGGGCCAGGACTAGGCCGGAAGCCGTTATCGCTTTTACGTAAAATCAAAACAAACCGCGCCGCGCCGGGTCTGGCAGAACAGCAGCGCAGTGGAGCACTGCACTTCTCCTCCGCGCTCAGCGCCTTAATTTGTGGACCGGAAATGTTGGAAATATTAATTTCTGACGCCGAAGAGTTACACTGGGTGTTCCTCTCTATTAATTGAAATCGGCCCCAAACCCTGAGAGGTACGTCCTCGGATGTGTCTGTACACGTGAATTGGCGGGGTGCGGCCGCGGTTTTCAATACCGTGGTGCCAGGCCACGCCCCGCCCCGCCACGCGCCGCCACGCCACGCCCCGCCACGCCGCCCGGGGAAACGCAAGTAGCACCGCAATCAGAGTGGAACGCCACGTACGCCTATCCGACAGGGTGCAGGACCCGCACTAGCACTACTGGGCGGCAGAGACAGACAGACAGGCAGGCAGACAGACAGCCGGACACTTCCTTGCCGGCCAAGTTCACACGGCGGCTCAGACACCCTCACTCAGCCAGTCAAGGACGGACCCCCGCAGCGGAGTCACTTTCAATAAGACCCTACCTCAACGCTGCTCCTCCCGTCCAGCTCCAGCGACCCTGAAGATGTTCTTTAAAAAATATCTCAAAGCGACAAGCCAAGGAGTGTTGGGATGCCATCCCTTTGCTTCCTTTTCACCCCAGCATAAGTTCTTTATAACGTGTCACTACCAATCTTACTTCGCTTCGAACTTGAAGGAAAACGCTTGGAACACTGCGAGAAAAAAAAGTTGTAAATTTACAAAAGAAATTTTCCAACAGAACCTTCGTAAATTTACAACACTTGTTCTGAGGGAATATTGACAAAAATTATATGCAATATCTTTAGCTTGTTATTTTGAGATAACT
>CABIKL010003860.1:0-10382 GCA_902196195.1 Aptinothrips rufus | reverse complement strand
TATAATCCTATGATTCTATAATCCTATGATTCTATAATCCTATGATTTTATAATCCTATGATTCTATAATCCTATGATTCTATAATCCTATTGGAGACCGTACGGCAGGACTGTTAAGCTCTCTCATAACACTTCTTCTGAGATGGTCCCTCACCTTGCGTTCGCAGCTCGGTCTTCCCCCTCCCCTCCCCTCCCCTCCCCCTCCTCCTCTCTCGACTCGCATGTGTGGAGATGAGGGTTCAAAACATAAAAGCACATGTGCTACGTCCCCGCGCCGAATGGAGAATGACATTAAAGCAATATTCATAGCTCCGCCACATAAAAACGCGATGCTCTTGGCATTTTGGGAGTTCCCCGCTTCCCTCCTTCCCTGTGCAGTTCGCTCCGGAGCGGACAGACAGCGCGTGCAGCGGCTTGCGAACTCAGTTCCTGCGATACTCCGCGCGCGAGAGCCTCTCAATGCTCATAGCATGGGCCTGGCTCCAGGTAGCGGTGCGCAGCCGCACAGTGAACGCTGCTCTGTTCTGATGGTGACTGTGGCCATCACCCGCGGCATGCGGGTTGCCTACCCACGATGATAAATGAACGGGTCCGCTCCCCTCCTCTCAAAGCAAGCATGAAACAGGCGAGAGGCGAGGCGCTTGCAAATAGCCCTTCCCCCTCGCCGTCCCTTCTCCTCCTCGTCTCCTCTTTCCGTTTCCAACCCTTCCGCATGACGGCCCAGTAAGGGCCCGTCCACACTTCTCAACCTCCTCCTCCCTTGGTATGACCGATCACACGATTTGTCAAAAATCACTGAACGTATCCAACAAAATACAGTAAAAATAAAAATCTTTCCAAGAAATTTAAACACAGAATTTTTAAGAAAAATTCCCGTGTTTTCCGAAATTTTTTGGAGAAATTTCATACCAGGCATTATCCATACATGAAATTCATCTAATCAATTTTTGGCTCAGGCTGTGTTCAATTTTCATCTCTTGCGATAATTCCACAATAACCTGCTAATCAATCCACTAATCACCTGTAATAATCCACCTCTGAAAACGAAGCCAAGGCCAGACGCGATCCAGAATTTTTCGAATACCGATAATTTCTCCCTCTCCCGTTCCCCTCGCGCTGGATCCGCGCCCGGCCAAGGGAGGGGAGGGCCACTTCTTGCCGGTAGCGCCCGGGGGCGGGCAGCCCCAGGCAGCCCCAGCACACGCGCGCGTCACTGGCTGCCTACCCAGCCCCGTAGCGGGCCCCGCCTCACAGGGAGGATTATACCGCAGACGAGAATCTGAAACAACTAGCAATGTTTTCGAAGAGGTTCGGTTCGATTCGTGAGAGATGTAGCAGGGCCGGGCCGGGCCGGGCCGGGCCGGTCCCAATGCAGCTAATGCTCTCTCCCGTATGATCGAATGCATTTCCAATTCCAAGCGCTATTCTTGGCCCTCCAATGAACCAGCGCTGTGCGGTGAGGTTTGTTTGCCCTGCCTCACCGCTGCTGTCCTGTCGAAACCCTCGTCTCGGCTTATTTATCGGATATTTATTCCTCGTTCTGTTTTTGTTCCAGGCCGCGAGCAGCCAGCTCCAAGTCGGCAGAGAGAGGAGTGGAAAGGAGAGGACACGGCCAACCTGCACGACCAGATTCGCGAGGCGTTTGTTTTCGGTGAAGGCCCAAGGCTCGCTCGTGTTCTCCCTGTCGTGTGGCTCTCGGGAGAGACCTCTCCGGACTGGACCCACACCTGCCTGGAACTCTGCGCTAGGAGAAGGAAGAAGGAAATCAAGACAAACACGGAGCAGCAGAGCATGACGTCGACCTCCCCCCTCCCCCTCCCCTTTCCCCCACCCACTTTCCTTCCGCTCCGTGCTCTCGATGTGTGATCGGACGAGACGATGACCCCTCCCTGTGGCGTTGCGACACGCAAGGAGTCGCGGGTCAGCTGCTGCAACTGGCGGGGCGTGGCGGGGCGTGGCGGGGCGTGGCGGGGCGTTGCGGGGCGTGGCGGGGCGGGATACAGCGGTCAGCTGGTGTGTGGCAGCTGCCGGACAGGGCCGCTGCTTGGTCCGGCAGGTGTGGGGCGGACAGGTGCAGGCCGCATTCCTTATTTCGGGGCTCCAGTTGAAATCCCCACGCCTTGCTGTCCTGACTCTAGGAGGTCAGAACGCGCCTTATGTGGCGATAATGCCGACTAGAACCATGGAACTATACAGGCGCTTATATTAGTTCTCAGTCCATAGTTACTTTCGATAAGGAAAGTTTCGCACTTCAGAAGAGGTTCGGGGTTATAGTGCCTCGCCTCGCCTTGCCTTGCCACGCCATGTCACCGCCTGCTAGAGCCCATGTCATGGGCGCCTTGCGTGTGACAACTAACTGAACGGGTCCCTCCCGACGGGACCCCGAATTAACGGGCCACATGATGGCTTCGGTCGCAGTCGGGTTCCACACGACCAAGTCAACCTCCTTGAACAATGAACACGACTTGAATGTGCGGCGGAAGCCGTATTCAGGCTGAACTGGAGACTCCGCCCACCACGCCCCGCCCCGCCCCGTTGCCGGCAAATAAGCGGTGAGCACTGGAATAAATATTGCGAAACCATCAAATAAATTATTTTCAATCGTTTTAAATAAATCTAAATAATCGAAAAAAAAGGTACTCATTATTCAAAAGTTAACCATGAAATCTGAAAAACTTTGTCACATAGAATTGAAAACGTAGCTGAGGGATAGCAATAGGCGCTAGTCTAAAGAGCACATAAAAAAAAAAAATCTCTTAATGACCCCAAATCATTGTAAATAAAGTAATTAAATAGTGAAAATCGAAAATCGCGCAAAAATTATTGAAATTAATTAATTTTATTTTTTAATTTATTTTTTATGTGTTTGAGACGAGTTATCACCGATTGATTGCCGGTGCTGCTGTGACAGCCGCGCAATACAGCAGGTACCTGACAGATTACCCAAATAGTGTAACGCTAACTTACTCCGCTTAATCGATATAACAAGCTCAAGATGCTTAGCTACAATTTGTCTGTCCGACATAGCTTTCCACTGCGGTTTAAAATTGTGGAGTCTCTAGGAACAAAATTTAATCCGCAGTTCTGAGTTCTTTAGGTAACATTTCGCCCGCCCCTCGGCCCGCCCCATATGCATGACGCCGTTTACTCTCCAGATGTGAGTGACGATTTGGAACGCGGCCACACTGGTTATTGACACTTCCTTGCAATTTAGTGGGCGCCCCGCGGCGCTCCACCCCACTCTCCCCTACCCCCACCCCCACCCCGCCTCCTGGTGCCATCAGCTGGGGCGTCCTCTTTATGGCCCAAACAGCCAGTCAGTTGGCGCGAATAGAAGAGCGGAGTGGCGGTGCGTAGCGCCGTGCAATGCGTGGGCTGCGGTTCCGTTCCAGTCCACTCCCTAGTGATGCGGGTGCGGGGCGTGGCGGGGCGTGGCGGGGCGGGGCGTGGCGGGGCCGGGTGGCGGGCGTGGAGGTCGTCCTTGCAGCTGGCCAGGGCTCTGCTGGCGGCCAGGGCCGGACACGGGTACTGGTAATGGTGCGAGTACGGGCAGAGCGGTCAGGACGGGGCGGGGCGGGGCGGCGCGAGGCGAGCGGAGCACAGGCTGCGAGGGACCTAACCTGCAGATGCGTAGCGGTGCTGGAGTGGCGGAGCGTGGCGGGGCGTGGCGGGGAGGGGGAAGGGAAGGGGAGGTGGGTGTGAGGCCCCATCCGGCCGCTGTGCGGGAGGCAGGTGCCTACGACAGGTGCAGCTCGGGGCAGAGCCGGGCAGGGCGGGGCGGGGCGGGGCAGGGCGGGGCAGGGCGGGGCAGGGCGGGGCAGGGCGGGGCGGGGCAGTGGGCTGCCATGGCACGGCACACAGGCACTCACTCAGACCCCTCCCCTCCCCTCCCTCCCCTCCCCTCCCCCCACATCATGGAACCTGAGTGGCGCTTCATAGCGACACCTCGCCCTGTGACGCTTTCATTTTAGACCTTTCCCTCCACTGTCATGGACACAAGCAAAATCTATTCTAGTACCGCACCTGATACCCACGCTTTCAATTTGGACTACTTCTTCTGCTATTGAATTGCCGAGGAAGGAATTAAATGTATTCGATCACAGGACGTTTCTCGTCACCGCGCAACAGGCGAAGAAACGCTTTAAAGTCGATCAAAATCAAACCGAGTTCAAATTTGGTATCCCTCTGTACAAAAATTATTTTGTTTGCCTGTCCGCTGAGCAATGTCCTGCAGCAGCTGATGACCGGCTGGGCTGGTCCTACTGGGGTTGCAGGAGTAATGGAGGTCACGAAGGAGTCGCTCCCCAGAGACTCCCACCCCCACCCCACCCCACCCCCACAAGCCCCGTACCTCGGCCGTTGCAGAGCTAAGCGGCCAGCTGCTGTTCCCAACGGTCCCTCATCACTAATAAGCCCTACTCACCTTGGGGCGCGGGGAGGGGCGGGGAGAGGGAGGAGGGCTCGCCCTCCCTTCGGGTGGCTCTAGTCAGAGTCAGGGATTGGCGACGTCATACGAGGACTTGACCCCATGAGCATTTTAATTTTGTTACAAACGACCGCTTTGTAACCCCACTTACTGAAATTTAGAGAAGTTATTCAATTTCTCCGGAAATCGAAGGAAAATAGTAGAATCTGCAAGTTGAGCTGCCAATCAGTATCAAAGGACTTTGAAAATAAAATAATAATAAATATTTCAGCGGGGTCTGGTGGGGCCTGGTGGCAGTGGCGCCCGCATGGTGATGAGGTTGAGTGGGCGCTCGCCCACATCCCAGGGGCAAAAGGGGCACGGGAACATTTTGTTTCTAACAGGGTTGTTACAAGAACGTCATTTTCAAATTCCCTGACGTTTCTCTGACAAAGTCCTTACATAAATTTAGATTTTCCTTGCATTTTACGAACAAGGCAAGTAACCGCATAGTTGTGAGGGACAAAAAAATAAGTGCCAACGAAATCGTTGATATTCGAGGATAAAACGAATGACATCTGTATCTGCCAAGTCAAGTTGTCTTATAGTGGCAAACGAATTCGCTTAAAATTTCCTGATTTCCGTGACTTATAACAGCCCTGCACTATCACAAGCCGTAAGAAAAAATCTTAATATACTGTAACAGTTCTTAGAAACTAAATAATCAACAAAACATTTAGCAGAAAGAGAGCCGCTCGTAGCGAATCCCCCTCCGAGCTGGCGGCACCAGTTCTGCCAATTGAGGTCCCAATAGGGATTCCCGATCAGCACTGCTCATACTGTTAAGGCCAGATTCGACGTTTCCCCGGTATTCGAACCCCTTCGCCGCAAGGCGGTTCGTTTCACCCAGGTACAACGGACACTAGACACCCGTCCGCGCCTCTGCAGGCTTGGCTAAGTGATGACCGAAGATGTGGGAAGATTTTCATCCTCTTGAATGACTGGCGGACGAAGATAGATAAGTTGAAAAACATCGGAAGCAGGATGGAATTCGAACCGTCATCCTCCGACGTCAGATACGAACACTCTAACCACTCTGCCACAGAGATCTGTGTACAGACTGGCGCATTCAAAGCTACCGGTGGACCGATCTCAGAGTGGGCCCAGTTCGAGGTTGGGTGGGGGCGCGCCCACCCTTGCCCACCCCGTGCGGGCGCCACTGCCTGGTGGGGCCTGGGGTCCACTGCCAAGGATCGGATTTCACCCACTGTTCATGCGCCCGGGCCGGGCCCCGGACTAACCTGACTGCGTGCGGGGGCGGACGAGAGGGGCCCAGTTCAGGTAGCACCGGCTCGGCAGAGCAGAGCAGGGGGGACAACTTCACCTTCACGAGCAATCCCCAGAGTCAGCGGTGGCATTCTAATGGGGACCAGCCGCGCCGCGTGTAGCGGGGTTGGACGAGGGAGGGCCTGCAAGGTGGTGTTCCCAGGCCCAACCCCCTCCCGCCCCGTCCCGTCCATCCCCCCGGACAGTCGCGCTCATATTTCTTCACGAATGCCACGCGATCCACTTGTAGGACGCGACCCACCCCCGCATTACCCCGCCCCGCCCTGCCCCGCCACGCCCCGCCCCGCCCCACCGCGCCGCCATAATGTGCTCGTCCTAGGGGCTGGCTGACTCGCCTCTCGCCTGCGAACTGACTAAGTGAGGTGCGTCCTAAGGGTTCATTCACAAACGACGACACGTCGTGAGGGGAAGTTCGAGTGAATCGTGAAATATTAGTCAGGGCGCGCGACGGAGTGACGCGAATTGATGTCGTTTGGGAACGCTTTTGGACGTGAACGTACCACGACGTGGTTGGAATTTGGTCCGTCGTGGACAACCCTTACGACTATTTCGCATGTTAATTTGGGACTAATCCTCACCTTCTGTAAACTGCAGCACGTTGTTTAAGTACGTGCCCCTGTCCTGCTGGGGCCTCCACTGGAGGACTGGAGCCTCCAGACAGCTGCAGCGAGCTGTGCGTGGCCGTGGCAGGTTGCTGCCTCCGTCCAGTCAAGAGGTTCTCCAGGCTGCCACCACCACGTGACAGAGAGAGAGAGAGAGAGAGAGAGAGAGAGAGAATATGTCCTATGAGACGTTCCGATCGTGTCGACCTAGGCCGTAAAACCATTGCTATCGACAAGTCCTCTAAAGGTCTGCCCCCAACTAAATCAACGAAATCACGCCGTGCATTCGAGGATTGCTTTCATGGAATGAGATTGAATTGGGGGTGAGGGCTGGGCTGGGGTGGGGTGGGGTGGGGCGATCCTTGATCCTCAGCTGACCCGTCACAGGTAGTCTATGGGGGAAGAGAAACAAACGCCACATCAAATTAATTAGCCCTCCGTATTTGCCTTTATGGAAATTTTCACTGGCCACCTTCATTTGTTTTGCCACTTCCACGCCCGAAGCCCGCGGGCGGTACGGGCCAGCAAGATAAACAGACGGCACATTTGACCTCCACGGCCGTTGAGTTCGCGTTTCGCTTATTCACACGTGAAGCGCACCATTGAACCCGTTGATATCAGAGCTGCAAGAGGTCAAGAGGTTACATGGAGTGCTTCGCAACAACTTCACTCCCCATTCGAAAGTTTTCGTTCAATCCGAAAAATGTCCAATACATGACAATAAGTACTCCGAGAAAGCTCTCGTTCACTATGCTCCCGACCTCGATTTCTGGTCGAGTTTGTTTCGAAAAAAAAAAGGCGAAAAAGTTCACACGACTCTTCGGTCGCTGTTGACAGTTGAATGATTTTCATTTTCAAGTATCTAGGAACTAGCTGACGCGGCCCGGTGTGGAGGTGCGACATCTCCCGACATCCGTGCCCTTCGGGCATGTGGTCGGCCGGATAAACTTAAACTTAAACTTAAACTACAGCAATCGAAGAGTTATTAACAAGTTGATCAATAATACGTTTTGTTAACAGCAACTGTGCAGGTAAAGTATTTATTGCTGCTCACATTCTTCCAAGCGTTACTGACCAAACAGTCAGTACGGAGCAGAGCGTGTGAAATAATAACAGCTGCTCCACGATGACCTCCCACCGCCCGGCTCGCCCGGCTGTCAGAGTCCTAACAAGAGGGAGCCGGGCGCAGAGAGACCGTTCCGATGAATAACTCGATTTTCTTACGCGCTGGGGAACGGGTGTGCGGAGAAGCTAACAGTGTGCACCGGAAACTTCCCCCTCCGCTCCCCACCCGCCCCTCTTATCCCAAACCCTGCTTCCCCCTGCTCCCGGTCGGGGCATAAGCCTCAGTCAGTGTCGCAATTTTTGCGAGTAGCAGATTGGATCAACAGTGAATCCCTCCCACTCGTTCTGCCCCTTAGACGCCTGCCAGCCCCCCGCCCAGCCCCGCCCCGCCCCTTCCTAAGCCTGGAGGGCCCGGAGTGTAGGGGCTCCTGAGAGAGAGTGGCGATGCCTGCGCTCATTGCTGCGTTTGCAGTCTAAACTCGGTCCATAGGGAGGGTGCAAGGGAGGCACGGTGGGGGTGTGCGATTGTTGTGTAGCGGGCACCGGTTGGTTTGCAGTGGTTTGCAGTCTACAATCGCGCCCGTAGGGCGCCTCAGACGGTTCTCCACCCTCTTACTGGAGGCCTTCTGGTCCGGAGGGTTAGGGCGGGGCGGTTGCTGTGACAAGCGCCGCGATCTGAAGGGTGGCGAGGGAGGGAAAGGGAGGGGGAGGGGAGGGGGAGGGGAGGGGGGCGGCCTACAAGGGGTATTGGCAGGTCAATCGTGTCCAGCAGAGCCCATGTGACATTATCAGACCGGACGTGGCTCTGCTCGCACTCCACAGAATGCACGATTATAAATGCTGCTTGCCATATGCAAATCCCTCGAGTCAACAAACTGCAGCCGAGCAGTGTATTACACATGTATGACGTTTTAGGGGAATTTAGAACATTCGGGAAAATAAAAAATAAAATTAAAAAAAAGAATTTAAAAAAATAAAAATATATTGGCCTCCACGCGGGAAGAAACACTTGAAGCATGAAGATGAAGTATTGACAGGCCTGATAGTCATTTGGGCCTTATTTCACACTTTTGTACAGGTCGTTTTGGAGATGGAGCCATCTCGCTCTAACGCTATCCTTCTATCTTGTGGCACTCTTTTGACAACCTGTGGACGGGGAGCTGGGATTTGAGCCCCATAGCAGTTCCTCCCCTCCCCTCCCCTCCCCTCTCCTCTCCTCTCCTCGAGTGTACAGGAAGGAAGAAGACGCACCCCTGGCCCTGGCCGCACCAGCACACACTCGCGGAGTGTAGACATAGCACGAGAATGAAATTGGGAATCGTTGACACAGATCTTGGCATGAAGTTTGAAGGATTTCGGATGGAGGGCCCCGGGCCCCTCGCCCCGCCCCGCCCCGCCGCGCCCCCTCGCTCGGAGAGGGCTCCACACTGGAGAGGCTGGGCCCCAGAAGGGGTGGAAGAGGGAGGCCAGGCCACATTTACATAGGGGAGTGTGAGCAAACACACGTATTGTGTTTATCATGCAGCACGTGACCACCCTGCTACGTTCCCGCCTCGCATTCAAATTGAACAAGTGACGATCAGTGCGGGCAGACGTGTCGTGCTCGCTAGAGGAGAGAGGTCTAACTTGTGCTGTGCCCGAGATGGCAGCCGGGGTCCTGGATGGAGGATAACGCACAATAGCGTTCGCTTCTTCATCCCCGTCCCTGCCTCCCTCCCTCCCCCTCCCCTGCGTTCCCACGCTCGCCCCGGACCAAGTGAATGGGGATGAAGGAAGGGGAAGACAAGTCAGGCTCAGGGGAGATGTCCTTGAGGGGACGCTGCTGCTTCACTCAGAATCTGTTGAGAGGGGGGCGTGGCGGGGCGTGGCGGGGCGTAGCACCGGTACGTACGGTACCATCGTCAACAGCACTGCCACAGCTTTACTCTTCATCCGAGAGACTTCACTGTGAAACGTATAACTTCATATTTGCTGCAGGTCAAGTCCGGTCGAAGTCGAAATACTTTTGAATGCGAAGTGGACTCTAGTGGCACGTTAAGGCAGGGTTTCAAAATTGCCTTAAAACTATTGCTTTGCGCGCTTTTAGTCTGGGTTGGGTTGCGACTGCCCCAAAACCTGGTTTTGGTCTTACTGTGCGTACGTACTGATAAAGACTCTGGAGAACAGCTTGCTAATTTCCTTTGGCGATCATACATCCGCGTGTATGTAAGAAGTTGGCGCATTTCCTGCGAAATAATGTGCTGATGAAAGGAGAGCGAGGTGAGGAGCCTTGTCCAACATGGGAGTTCCATTAGGCACCCTAAGGAAGGCGGCGTGCAGTGGCGCTCTGTCTCCCTCGCTCCTGATGTCGGTCGCATCGCTCTGTCTCTCTCGACCCAGTGGGAAAGTCTGGCCTCGCCCGCCTGGCCTGATCGGACCGCCTGACTCGAAGTAGCGCGACTGTACTGGACTGCACGCAGGGAAACGGGAAACAAAAGGCCAGATTCTGCGACTCCTCAATCCAGAAACAAAGGGAAAATAAAATAAAAATTGATGGTCCGCGACAAAAATCTGAAGACCTAGTTTGAGACCTATTCCAAAATTGTTTTGTAACGTAATTAGGATTTTAAGCATACAGCCTATGTCACAGAAACTAATTTCTTCATACCAATTTAAGGTGTTGACGAATCTGCATCCTTTCGATATGTAACAATCTCTCTTTCATTCCTCACAGGAAGGGAAGGGAATCATAAATGCGAGCTGCGCGGCCTTTCTTGCTCGCTCGTGTATAGAGGGTGAACGGAAAGGAAAGGGGCTAAATCGAAATCTCGAGAAGGAAATTATCCCCCGGGATGAGCGTTTCGTTCCGTTTCGTTTCCTTACGTAGTGCTGCTCAATATTTGATGCCTTCCCGTCCTATGTCTTCCCTGCCCCGGCCTCGCCTGTTATGTATTTATGTATGTATGTGTATCCCCGAACCTCCC
>CABIKL010003859.1:0-10384 GCA_902196195.1 Aptinothrips rufus | reverse complement strand
TGTTTTTTTTTTTTTTTTTTTTTTTTTTTCAGAAACTGTTGTTATTGCTGGGCTTGCTGCTCGCTCTCGCAATCCACACCTGCAACGGCCTCCCTGAACATCGAGTGGCGAAGGAGAGAGGTACCAAAGATGGATCACATTTCTATCACATTCTTGACGGTTTTCATTACCACTTCAGCTATAGGCGTGATGGTACTATGTACTTTAAATGTATATTCTACGAACGTGGCTGCCGGGGCCGTGCGAGGTATGACAGAGTCGATGGCTTTGTGCACTCACCAACTAGTCCACACAACCACGACGAGGACTTACTGTACCCTGATGAAATGGCGCTGCGTAGGAGTATTCTTAGCAGATGTGAGCGACTTGAGTATGTGTCATTCCAACGCATAATCTTTGAGGAGGGCCGTAGGTGAGTACACCCCCTGTTGCTTTTTCTACTCTGAATTCTGTTAACTTGCTTTATGTGATCAATCTTCTCTCACAGGTTCCGGCAAGTTGTGGACAGAGTGACATACTCCAGAATGCGGACTCCAATGCGGAATGCCAGATTGAGGAATTTTCCCCACCCTCCTCCAGCTAACCTGCAGGAGCTTACGAACATCCTTCAGGATCCACAATATCGGGTTCTGACCATGACTGATGATGGACAGGACAACATTTATGGGGGCTCAGTTACTGATACAGAAGGTTTCCACCACATTCTATTCACTTCAAATAGAATGCTGGAGAGAATCCGTGAGTTCACTGTTCTACATTCAGATGGCACATTCAATACTGTTCCTGTTAACAGAGATTTTGCTGACCAGGTATGGCATATTTTGCTGTTTTGATATTTGTAAGCAATTGTAGATTATTTGAGATTCATTATCATAGGATATTTAGCACACACGACTCCAACAAGTTAGTTGCCAGAAGTAGTAACTTATTCTTCTTCTTTTATGTTCTGGAAGATCTTCTGCATTGTTGGCGTATGGAATGATCATATAATTCCTCTTGCATGGGTGTTGATGTCACGGAGGACACAAGTGGCGTACACTGCTGTCCTGCAACTCCTGCAACAATTATTGGGGCCGCAAGTTGAGCTCAGGAGAGTGATTTCAGATTTTGAGGCGGCGCAGCAAAACGCTTGGAGTGCTGTGTTCAATGTCCATGTCCAAGGATGTCTGTGGCATTTTGCTAGGGTATGTATCTGTTCTGTTTATTATCTAATTTACAAATAGTTGCCCAATCCATCTTTACGCTTTCCTCTTTGTTCGCAGGCTTACATTCAGGAAGCTGCTACCCTAGGCCTCATCATGACTATGAGGCGTGTCCCGGAGGTTCGGCGGATAATCCGTCTAACTATGGTATTGCCTCTCCTTCCTGAAAACCTAATCGTCACAGGTTATGAAGTCATTTTGCGGCATGCAAGATCGGAGGGCAATTTTATATGGCGCTTGGTGAAGCCGTTTCTCTTGTATGTATGGAGATTCTGGGTTAGCAGACATACAAGGAGGTCAAGGATGTGTGTCCATGGTTCGTACCAACGAACCAACAATGTTTGTGAATCCCACAACCGAATGCTTCGAGAGGAGATGGGGTCTCACCCCAATATCTACGTATTTATTGCTGAGTCCTTTAAGATTGAAAGATTTATAGTAACTAAAAACAAAAGTTTTTTTTTCCCTGAAATAAAATTTTGTAAATTAATCACGGCGTAATACTGAAGGTCTAGATTAAATTCTCATTGTTTGTATTTCAATATGAAGTAGTCCATAATTATTACCATGTATCTAAAATGCTGCAAAATTTTTCTTTCCAGCTAGCTTAGTTCGTTTGGAACAGCGTACATTTAACACCATCCTTTCATTATCTGAGGGAAGAAGAGTTAGCAGGGGAAGAAGAAGAACTAGTGTGCTGAATGATCGGAGGGTTCAGCTGCTTACAGCAGAGCTACTTAATCCTCCTGGTCCGATAAATGCATCTATTTTCCGTTTTTTGTCTGCAGCTTCCCACACTGTAGATAACATGGTGGAGGAGCTGCTGAGGGATAGAATAAGAAGGGTTGACTAATCAGTTATTATTCGACTGAATTCTTGGCTGATATATCTTTCTGTGTTCACATTGTTTTCTCATTCTTGCAGAAGTCCTTAGTGGGCTTTTTTTTAAATTTTATTTTTTTACTCCTGTCAGTTTTTGCCCCTCTTGCAAGATTCTATCTGCTTGAGCTTTTCTTGCGAGCATGACTGCGAACGTAGTTTCGATTTGAATTGGAAAGTTGTGTTGTGTCTGTTAGTTTGATTTTCTGTTGATTCGTAGTTAATATCATTGTAAACCTCAAGAATGTTTTTTAAAGCGCTAATGCGTCCTAAATAGCTTCAAGTTCTTTTTATTTAAAGTGACAATATAAAGTTTTGATACATTCTTATGCAGCTGTAACATGTAATGTTACGCAAAGTACTCAGTCCTGCTCAGTGACTTTGGTATCTTTTTCAGTTGGCATATCTTGTCAATCTTTACAGTGGAAGAATACAAGGACTGTCATTAATCTGAGTACCTCAGCTAAATTTGTTTCTCTATGATATTGTGTTTTGTATGGTCGCTGCCTGTAAGATTACTCTGTTTTGCCATCGTACTATTTTGTTGGTGGATTGAATAATAATGATTTATGTTATTTTAAATTGTGACCATTTTCTTCTCAATTTTTTAAATTAAAATTAATTGATACCTTCAGTGAATGTTTTGTTACTTACATGACCTGAGGTTCCACTCATGGACTCATTCATTAATATTGGAAATTCAAAGATAAAAGTTACTGTGGCAAATCTCATATCATGAAAAAGACCTTGTTCAACAAAGTACACTTGCATAGGGGCATGTTTCCCATGAGTTAAAAAGAAGTGAATGAAACCATAACACATTCAAGGGGAGTGTGTGCATTTAAAATTTGTCTTCTTTACATGCTGACCTTAGGTCAATTTCCAAACTTTTCACAAATCTTTATTGTGGTCTAGGAGTAGTAACGTCTGTTCAAACTTATTTTCACGTATAGGGGATCACACAATACATTTCAAAATTATGTGAAAGGAAATGACAAGATATATGAGTAATGACTCAGCTGCCACATCAGAGGAACAGTATTACTTAGCCCCTAATCAGTTCCATCTCTGTTTGTTAACAGCCCCAGAAACCAGCAGCTTTGACAAGCTTCTAGATGAGGAACAGAGGCTGCTGTGCAGAGGTGCTCGCACCTTAAAAAATGCCCTGAGGAACATCAACAAACATGATGATATAGCTTGGGCAAAGAAAGCTGGCATTATGTTGCCCAATGGGTTCCAGCCAATGCCCCCCTTCACCTTCCCTGGCATGGAGATGTTTATGGACTCAGATTCGGACTGAGAAGAGCATGAATAAAAAATTGTTCCAATTAATGAATGTTTTATTTCTAATACAACGTCCACTTTGCTCATTGGTACTTTCAAGAGCCTAATGCATACAAATAAATCTGTCTTTCTCATCAGTGATTAACAGTCATTATGAGCCAGAGCATAAATGTGTCCGAAAGATGAACTTGCCACCTGTGGGAACTGACGATCATTTTCAGAATCTGCTTCAAACCCTACCAGGACTGGCTAAGTGACAAAATTTCCATGGAGTTAGAGAGGTATGCCGAAATGAATTGATTACGTTAATGTACATTTTCATTCTTGCAATTTGCCAATACTTATGTCTCAATTAAGTATCACAAACTAAGACTAGTTCTCCTTCCCCCCCACGGCCCCCCCCCCCCCCCCCCCCCCCCCCCCCCCCCCCCCTTGAACAGAGCCGGACAGGTTCAACAATATAGATTGGAGAAAAATTTTGGAAGACAGATTCAGATGAATAGAATAAATTCTAATTAAAATGGATATTTGGTGCTCTTTTATTTGATTTTTTACATAATTAATCTCCACCCCCACATTTTTAATTTAAACTAAACCCATAAATTAACAGTTTTCAGCTGATAGTGGACTAATTTGGATGTCAACGCAGTTAAGAGTAAGCAAAGTAGTTTATTCTTTCTCATCATCTAACAGCTGGTATGGTAGAAGAAGGTTTGAATGAACGACTTAAACAAGCATACAACAGGGCCCAAAACAGCTTTTCATTCATCATGAAAATATTCCATTCAAAATATTCTCTGCCATAAGTTGGTCTCATTCTGTTTTGGGGAATCCCCACCTGGCCACACTCTCCTGAGGTGTACAACAGGCAGCGTTCTGTTTCCTCAGAAGCATCCACCACAGCCACCAAGTCATTCCATCAGTTCTGGATAGGAAAAAAAAAAAGGAGAAAAATTAGTTAAAAACAATGCAAAATAGTACAGCAGTAAAGATACGGATTGAATGACTCGAGGAGAAATGCAATGAAAATCAAGAGGAGCATGCATGTCAGTCTGCACAAACAAACAAACAAAAAGAAAGAAAAAGAAAATTAAAAAAGCAACACAAACAAGCACCTGACTGAGATTACAGACCGTTTAGATTTGACAAAAACAGAAATTCAGCTCAGCATGACAAATGAAGAGGTGTGACCAACAATGCATACAAGGCTATACATTTTACATCAATACAAGATCCCATGCAATGGAAATGTTTTCTTACAAAAACATGATATATTTTATCAGGAGACAAACAAGTCACACCTCTCAGATTTTAAGTAGGCACACAAGATTGAAAATACCGAAAAAAAAAATACAGCATTTATGACAATCAAATCAGTTTCTGAATGTATTACTTTCATTACAAAACAGCTAGTCCCTTTAAAAATTCATACTTTATGTCTTAGTTCAAACTGAAATGAACAGACATTCACATGTCTGAACATGTGGCTTGCTGACAAGGACTTAGTTTTCAGTCTAAACGATTCTGGAATGCATTTATTTTTACATTTCCTCTCTGGGGTATTTGAAACAAGCTGGCTAGAGCACTGATGCTGGTTGTTGTGAATAATGAAACAATCTGAAGGGCCAGGTAACAGAGAGGCCACACAGATCGCAAGGGAGTGAGAAACGACAGTGCACTCACCTCCATCTTTAGAACAAAATCAGATATCACAAACCTGCAAAAGGTGAATCAGTCCAGTTGATTCCAATAAGAACATTCCGTGTGAAATAGAGAAGTGAATCTGTGGACCTATTCTATGTCCAGCGGTTGCTGCAGGTTGCTGGCTCCATCAATCCTTTACCTCAGTATACATTCACCATTCTATTTTTCTTGGCTTAAGGTTCGATTACATTTGTGCCAGGGACTAGTAAGCCAAGAAACAAAACGTCAACATAATTTGAAGGAGCAGATAACCCAGTACATTCAAATAGGAGCAGAGTAAAGAGTTTAATTTACCTGCATCTCCTAGGTTCACCAGGTTGTGACACTTCTTTGTTTCTGGAGGACTTATTTGAGTGGGAAGTGCATCAATCTTTGCCACCCAATTAATGAAAGGACAACTGCAAGGACAAAAATTTGACTGACTAATAAAATTTTAAGATAATACAAAAATTCTGCGTTGATTACTTAAAAAGATGTGTGCAGAACAGAAAAACAAAGAACAACATACCACAAGATGCAGCGGCCCACAATCACACACTTGAATATGTGCAGCAGAGTCGAGCTGTTAGGTGTGCCATACTCCAAACGTTTCTCTCTGGGAGTCCAGCTGGAAATGAGAAGAGCGGATGAAACATCAACAGAAATTCAGAAAACACTGATTTCCCCTCCCTCGCCTCACTCACAAAATGGAACTGAAATGTTTGGCAAGGTGTTGTAAAAACTAGATATTTTCAAAAACAGAAGCATGTTCTTAGGCTTCTCCGTCGTGTCAATCAACATGACTGCTGCTCCAGTGCCAAGCATTTAAAACTAAACCTTGTGGTCATAAAAAGAGGTTCGAAGAATTAATTCAGGCGTGCAATAGACATCAGGCACTTCCTCTCCAGCCAGCAATGCTGGATAGCCTGACAGACATTTGAAGGGCTGCACCATTGTGAAGGAAGTTAGTGGGAGTATATACGTAAGCCTTGGCACTTGCAATTGCAGCGTTCTGCTACAAACTTGACCTTCACCCCTTTAATATTATCGTAGCAACGACAGGTTGCATGAAGGTGTGATTTGATCTGCAGTTCTGAGACCGTGGGGCCAGTATTACAACCGAACAGCATATGAGATTATATGGTCCGCAGGCGATCAAGATTTAAAGAACCTCACTATCATCGGTCGAGAATCAGATGCCGTCGTTTTGTTTCAAAGGATGAAATCATAAGAGAGTCGAGGAAAGCAAATTACTAACCTCACTCATGTGCAGTACGTCGTAGTTCGGAGCGATTGACGAGTCGCATATGACACAGAAACAGGTGAGGAAACGCAAGAACAATTTTTGATTTTATTCTTCATTGCGTGGAAGTGCAGCCTCGGCTAATCAAAAGTAATTTTACATTTGACATGCGAAAGATTTTATCTGTGGCGGCCATGTTTGTTGTTTACGAGCAAAACAAAAGAGAGGCAGTGGGCGTCACTGCCACGTAGATTGCGTCCGGATTGGTCCAACCTTGAAACGTAGGAGGCCGTGAACTGTAACGTGTTCTTCCAACTTGTAACGGCCGTTCCAGCCGCAAGCCTATTGAGTTGTCGACGTCCAGTTTCATCAAATATCGATGCAGAGGTGCAATTTAAGTTTTGGATGTGAATTTTAATCATTGTTGTAGCGATAGCTATGGACGAAACGGGTTATCTAGAGTGAGGAAAGCATCTTAAAGCCCGGTAAGTGTTTACGGTTTTGGAGGGCATTGCGCTGTAACCTAGTCGGCTATTTCGGCCGAGCTGTTTTGTAAAAAAAACAACAAAAAAACTACGCGATAAGGATTTTTATTGTGATCTGATAAATGTTTGCATTACATTATTTGAAAGATTTGTCGATTAGAGATCGTAATTTACTGCCCCTCTCTAACCTCCTTGTCCGTCGCTCTGTCGTGGGCCCACTCTCGCACTCTCGTGCTTTGTCTTGCACTTGTGGAACCCCAAGCTAGCGTAATTAAATGTTGCTTGTGTTTCAGGAAATGTTTTTGTTGTGTGAGTGGTATGCGCCGGGTGCAGCATGTGAAACGAGTTGTTGAGGAATTGTTTTATCCAGGATGATTGTCTTGATCTTCTCGTGTGGGGTATTGCGCCTCGCCCAATGAGGTAAGTAAGTGACTTTTCTTCTTGTGTTATTCGTTGATTCATTGGCTGCTGTCTCTAATGCTCCTTCTTTATTTGTTGTTTTAGCGTCTGCCACTGAATCGCAGACCTTGGACGTAAGCAGTTAAGAATGCTATCACTGGCGGATTGATGGGGATCTCCGAAACTCATTTTTGTCTACTGATGGCGATCTTTCTCAACATTAGCAAGCTAAGTATTCTTATCATTAATGTGTGATAAAATTATTTTTGCCTTGTGTTGTTTTCAACGGTTTTGTGGGTTTTAGAAGGTTAATCAATTCACTGAAGTTCATTCGTGCAGCTTTTGGATAGATTTTGATGCTTCTGTTTTATTGGTAGCTGTATTTTGTTTCATCTTGTGCAGATTCCTCTGCTCTGATATTTTGCATTAAATTTTTTACAGCAGAATAACATTTTGTGCTGGTTACTCGGTTTTTTTCTTCTTATGACTCAGAGACATTTTGTGCTGGTAATTTTTTTTTCTTCTTCTTCTTTTATTTTGTGTGTGATATTGCTGAGCTGATTATGTGTTTGTTGAAACTCACTGCCAACAGCTTTTTGTTTCCATCTTAAACTACGTGAGCTGTTGCTTATTGAGTGTGCTCTTTTGTGGCTTTGTTTTCAGTTTGGGTCTGGATCATGTATATTGAAATTTTTGCTGTAAGGAATATCTGCACAACCCTTTGTTCTATGTCCATACTCTGTATTTCAAACTGCCTTCAGAATTATCTTGTTGGTGTTTTGTGCTTCCTTTTGCTGAATTGCCTGACGGTATGTTTTATTTTCCCCCTTTTTTTTTGGAACTCATGGGTGTCTGTTTCTATTGTGTCCTTTGTACATGTGCTGTTGTCATAGTGAGTGTATTTCCAATTGATGCTGTAGATTGTTGTTGTAAAAGTTATATTGTGTGTTTATGAGGACTCCTGTGTTGTTTCTGTCTGTGCTTTCTGAGTGATCATGTGCTGTGTACTGTCCTGTGATATTTGCCCTATCATTGTGGTCCATTGATAACATTCAGATCGGTTTGTCTTTTTCTGTGCTCGTGAGTGATCGATTGCTATGTATGCACTGTTGTGTTGTATTTGCCATTTTATTGTGATAATGTGGTTACCTGTGTGATGTGACGCTTCTGCTTGGTTTTCTGTCCGGTGCAGTTGTGTTTTGATCTTGTTTCTTGATTTATGTTGTGGGCTGCGATGACGGTCTGAATGTTTAGTATCCATTATGTTTTTGCTTGTGACTGTACCTTGATCTTGTCTGTTGGTTGCGAATTGAGATGACTGTCTGAATGTTTCCTGATGTGTTGTGACTATGATGTTGTTGCTTGTATGCCTGTACTGTGATACTGTTTCTTAATTTTTATTATTATTTGTGATGAGCTCGTGAACGTGTTTTGATTTGCCTGTTTCGGAGTGTCGTCTGTGCACTCTCGAGTATTTTGTTTTCTGGATATCAATATTGGTGTGTCCTTTTCTGTGCTTTCTGAGTGATCATGTGGTGTGTTCTGTCCAGTGATATTTGCTGTATTGTTGTGGTCCATTGAAAACATTGAGATTGATTTGTCTTTTTCTGTGCTCATGAGTGATCGATTGCTATGTATGCACTGCTGTGTTGTATTTGCCATTTTATTGTGATAATTCGGTTACCTGGGTGTTGTGACGCTACTGCTTCGTTTTCTGTCCGGTGTTATTGTGTTTGATCTTGTTTCTTGATTTATGTTGTGAGATGCGATGACTGTCTGAATTTTTATTGAGAGTATCCATTATGTTTGTGCTTGTGAATGTACCTTGATCTTGTCTGTTGGTGGCGAATTGAGATGACTGTCTGAATGTTTCCTGATGTGTTGTGACTATGATGTTGTTGCTTGTACGCCTGTACTGTGATCCTATTTCTTAATTTTAATTTGTGATGAGTTCCTGGATGTGTATTGATTTGCCTGTTTCGGAGTGACCATGATGGTGTTGCTTACATGCCCGTTTCTTGGATTTTGTTGTGTATTGTTGTGCTTGTACTGATGTGGTTGTTTCAATGTGAGTGTGATTTATATATTCTTTGTTATTGGTATGTTGTCCTTAATAGTCAGCTTTCTTTTCCTCATTTGTGATCAGGTTGTGACATTAATTGTTATGTTATTGTACTTGTAAGCTCCTCTTTTTCTCATGCCTCATAAGTTTCTCATCTTTTTTTCTTTCTTTTTTTTTTTAATGTCAGCTGTATGCTTACGTTTGTATTTAATACTTTACACCTCCACAGCAATTTTCTTTTTCCTGTTGATAGGTTTTAAGTTACGTATTATTGTTTCATATTTTACTGCAACCTTTTATACCTCTTCTATCGACTCTCATGTGTCGCCCAAGGTCACACAGCTCTGTTGTTGCTGTGTATGGAAAAAAATTCCATTGTTTGTTACCTTGTGCTGATTTTGAATTTTTGTGGTATTCTGTTCCACACAACTTGTCTTGTTGCTGTGATAAGAAGCTGCCACCTTCAGCATTGTGCTTCTTTTCTGCACTGCTCTGTTCCCATTTCAAATTCCTTACTGCAGGTGTCTGGGCAATTCGGCTGTTTAATACAGTTTGAACGCACTGAGCTAATGGATTTGTTTGTTTCAGGAAAACTTAAGTTATTATGGAAACCTTAACTCCTTGAATCGCTCAGTCAATACTGCGCATCTCCGATATACAAGCTGAACAACAAAACCATTTAGAATTACAAGTAAGTTTCTGTCTCATGATCAAAATATTTTTGGTTGCGATAGTGTTTCTGGTCTAAATGTAAAGAACTGATCTAACATTTTATTACTATTATTATTTTAGATTTCTGGATTAGTGCATTTCATCTCAGAGCACTGCAGCAGGAAGAACTCTGCCTTTCTACAGCATATTTTAAGAAAATGGGAGACATTAGATTCCTCTCTTCACTTCCATTTGCTAGCTGGTTAGGGAAACGCAGCAGAGGAATTGAGGAGCATAGTACGTCACAACTCATCTTTGGCTGGAAACTTGCCTCTTGGCCCTCAACTGCAAATACGTTATTCACCTGTTCTTCGCCTTATCTTGTTTGGGCTCATCCGTAAATCACATTATTCTTTTACCTCTTTCAAACTAATTTGTTTGAAAAGTGTTATCCCTTGGCAGGGGGAAAAGGGGGGGGGGGGGGGGGGGGGGGGGG
>CABIKL010003858.1:0-10385 GCA_902196195.1 Aptinothrips rufus | reverse complement strand
ATTGTAGGCAAATATAGTGCCTACCCCGCCCCCCTCATCCTTGGTACAATACGTATTGTACCAGAAATCGTACTACCAACAATACTGGATTGTAAATTTTTTTCCAAAGAGTACGATAATTTTTTTGCAGTGTACGCAAATGGAACAAATGCCGCCAACATGAGACACGCACCGCCACGCTGTTGAAGACCTTGGGCCTGGTCGCGTCACAGGGCGCCTGCGTGAGGACGAGGACAGCCAGCAGAGGGACCAGCCAGCGGCAGGGCAGCGCCATGCTGACTCTCGTTTGACTGGCTGGGAGCGACAGGGCGAGTGTAGCATCAGTACGCAGGCCAGGCCCGTAACAAACAACAACACGTGGGATGACGCGCTTCCTGGAAAAGAGAGCGGAACAAAGCGCTTCCTGGACAGGACTGTGCGGATTACATTGCCTCGTTTTCACACTAACCAGCTCGCCCGTCTGTTTCCGCAGTAGATTGTGATCTCGCCCCTGACGTCTGTGCGTCTGTCTGGCCCGTAATTTTGAAAATCAAGTCAACAGATGTTTTAAAGGCTGCTGATGACGATTCTTGAATCTTGGATTGAAAAAGACCAAATTGTTTTACGTTTATCTTATGAACATTTTGGACCAAATAAACAAAATTTTCAAAATTTGAGTTTGACATCGAAATAAGAGTATGTTCATATCGATAAATTGACTGCAAGTGACAACATTTGAAGTTTCAACTCACACTTCAACATGTTTAAGCAAATAAGAGTGTCATCATAAAATAAAATTGGAAATGACAAAAAAAACCGAATCCACGGAGAAATCTCTAATGCCGGAAATAAAAAAAAAAAGAAGAAAGCACCAATCGGATATGGTTTCGAACCGGGATCTGGTGCCATTGCAATCCGCTAATCGCGGCATGCGGGGCCGGAACTCGCGTTCTCAACCAGCAGCATTTTTGGCAAGGCTTTGTAGAACAATGCAACGAAAGCGGGTTGGCTTCACCAGGTAGGAGGAGGCCACCGGAATGCGCCTGCCTGGCTGGTCCCCCAGTGGCGGACTGGGGGACCAGGGGCAGTGGTGTCATCCTAAACGTTTTCTAGGTCATACGCTCCTTGGGAGAACAGCGGGGGCAGCGAGGGCGAGGGCGATGAATAAAAGAGGCTTCTTTTTATTTATCGAAGATATAAATTACAACCACTTTTGGAATGTGTGTACATTAACGCATGGCACTGCTCATGACGCTGATGTGAAGAATGACCGGACGGATACGGATGGAACCTGTTGCATGTGAAACACAACACACGCAGCAAGGTCATTAAATTATTTCAGGTGTCGCATGTGCTCATTTCGCATCGGTTACATGGGCGTTGCTAAGTTTAATCTAGCCGTATGGCCCGTATTGCCCCCATGACACCACTGGACAGAGGCCTACCTGGGGAATGCCGTTTTAGGGGGCCGCCCGCCGCGGGATCCCACACTAGTACTTCCCTTTGTTATCTTCAGCGTCAAGCAGGGCGGTTTCGTCCTGATATTTTCTTGATGTTGCAGGCGAATAGGTATCGATATTGAATCCATTCTATGACGTCGTGGATGGTCGTGTGTCGGGGGAGGGGAGACCAAGCGTTGGGGCTTTGCACGGCTGCAGTAACTGTCAGAATCTGATCATTTCATCGTAAATATGAATGCGTTTTATTCTTGTTATGCTCCTTTTATAGGAAATGCCGACTTTAATTCAATCGTTCATATTTAATTCTTTCTCCTGGATTAAAACTCGATGTCCAAGTCATCAAATTTAACCTGCTATTACTACGAGACAATTAATCCAAAATTAAATTTGGCAGTAGGTAAAATGATAAAATTAGGACAGTTAATTTCGATTAGATAACTATTATTTTGACAGTCAGTGTAATATCGTATATACGCGAGCTAATTCTAACGATTTCCAAGTGCTCATTCTGTAATCCAACCGACTATTCACTTATTTTTCCAGTAAGTATTGTAATTTTGATCCTTTCTAAGGGAAGGTAACATTTCTGTGACGTTTATTCTTACTGCACATGCGCCTGTTTAGTCTACTTCATCCTCGGCAACGACATCGAAAAACAATACCACCTCTTTCCGCGGTATTTTTTTTATTTCGTTTTCATTGTTGGGAATACGCTCCGCGAAAAACACACCCCATCGGAGTTACTCCGAATCTGATAGTCGAGCAGGAAGTGGACGATTGAGTAATCAAGTAAACTTGATGAACAGCAGGACACAAATGAAGGTGCAGTCACTCTGCACCAGGTCCTGCAGCCCGCCCGGAGTAACGCACTGGCATCCACATCCGCACGGTGCGACCCAGTGAGAAATGCCAATGGGAACGATATCGAAACGACGTCGATTTCACACTTTCGATCGTTTTGGATGGCATTTCTCACTGGGGACAGCAGCACGGCCTCCCCACCTCCGCGAGGCCACCTGCACAGACAACGCTGCACTCTGCGCGACAAAGGCTCAAGCAAACACTGCACTCATAAAAGTGTTTACTCGATTGAAGGATGCCAAAATTTGATTGCTTAGAGTCCTTTGAGCCGATTGAAAATTAGGAAGGAGAGAAAAAGCTTAACATGTAAATTTAGTAAACATCGTGTGTTCAAGCGAAGGGGAGAGGCAGTAGGCGTAGGCAGGGTGGGAGCCTAGACAGGGGCTAAGCGTGACGTGTTGAGCAAGCTGAAATGTTGAGTGAGCTCAGCCTGCTACGCGAAGACAATGACTGGCATACACCTAACCTAGTTGCAAATAATAATTTTCCTGATCAAGATGCGATGCCCGCCTATGTTTGGAGAAGGGCTACTCTTAGGCACTGAGCTCGAACCGTTGAACTCACGCAGAGGGGAGAAGTTGGAGCGAAAACTGATGAGCTGTGCAAAAAGGTTCTTAAATTTTGTTGTTTCATCTAAATTATGGCCACCAGGCAAACGGGTTAGAGGTTCTATTATGTGCGGACACTGGAAAAGCGAGTAATGAACCCACGGATGGACGGATGGGGTCAATATGTGAGCGCTTCAACCCTGTAGGTGAACTCATAACCACATCGAGCCTCTACGAGGTTTGAGCGGTTTTGTACGACTCATCTTGAAAGTAGATTAAGGAGTGCGCACCAGACAGTGTCTTCGCGTAACAGTCTGATATCGTAGCTTGCTTAACCCGTCGTGCTCATCACCTGTCTAGGGTCCCATCCAGCCTGAGCCCTTCGGGCCTCGATTCGGTGTCTACGAGGAGAATCCAACACCGTTGTTGCTGGCCCCGTTCGGAGTTACAACCGCAAACCACCATAACATTACCTACCCATTAGTGGCCGATATCAGATATGAATAATGTCCTTTAAGACTACATATCTCAGGCATACGTCGTAACGAGTATTGGATGGATGAATTTTTAACCGCGTTGTTAATAACCAACATCGCTAAAAAAAAATCCCTTTGGCGATATCTTACTCGACTAAAACCTAACCTCAACCTAGTCTACTGATGAATTGGAGTTCTGGATAAATTACGAACTAGGATTGGTTCTAAAATTTCTTTTCTTATTCCTTGTACTTTGCAGTACACGTAAAGGCAGATGTATGTTGATTACATTAGCATGAAAGTGCATCAACGTTTTTCACATGGTGCCTTTCATCATTGTACCGTATGCCGCATCACTCATAAGATCACACGATGGTTTTCATCTAAATCCATTCAGCTTCCCACTCGCTGCCAGTTCCGTTGTCGGGAGAGGGTTCCAAAGGTTCCACGTCGTTGCCAGGAGAGGGTTCCAAAGGTTCCACGCCGTTGTCGGGAGAGGGTTCCAAAGGTTCCACGCCGTTGTCAGGAGAAGGGTCCACAGGGCCGGCGCCGCTGCCATTTTCAGGAGAAGGTTCCAAAGGGCCGGCGCCGCTGCCGTTTTCAGGAGAAGGTTCCAAAGGGCCGGCGCCGCTGCCGTTTTCAGGAGTTGGTTCCAAAGGTCGGTTGTCGGGAGCAGGCTCCGCAGGCAGGTTGTCATCAACGGAGGGAGGGTTCCACCGGTCGGGGCCGTCAGAAGGTGTCAGACCCTTGCCTCCCGGACCCTTGGGACCGCAAGGACGTCTGCGTCCTCCAGGACCTCCTCGGGGACCACCTCGTCCACCACGAGGGCCTCCACGGAGACCTTGGGGACCTTCCTCTGAACTTGAACCTGAGCTTGAACTGTCCTCAGGTCTCCTGCCTCCTTGTTGAAGTCCTCTGCGGTCACCCTTCAGCTTGTGAGCTTCCAGCAGGAGGGCGAGGCCCAGTACGCACAGAGCCTGTGTGATGGAAACATTCAGTAAGTGACGTCAGAGACTACCAGACACAAACACGACGATAACGATTTAAATACAACACTGAATGTCAATGTAGCCACTCGAGAATAGTGTTTTCGTAAGCAGCATCAATTTTGCTGTAGCTCGTAAATCGAAAACCCACTCGACTATTGGCTCAAAAACGTAAATTTTCATTTACAATCGTAGAAGGTTCATGAAAACTCTTGACAACACTCTTCTAAAATTGACTGAAAAGTATTCAAATCCTAGGCAGGTTCTTTAGACGATAGAGCGATGGATTTTCAAGCTCTTGGTTGTATGTCAATTCCTTCTAGAGTTGTTAGGCAGCAAGGCAAAGGGACAATAATGCTTTTATTCCTCCGCGGAACCACTGCCTTCGCTAAACGTTGAACCCATTATTGTAATGCTTTACGGATTGCGACGCATCTGTCATGATTAACTGGTTCGAAATTTCCAAAATCGTTTTTGTACTAATTTAGTTTTAAAAGTTTTAGTTTGGTGTTGAAAATTTAAGTGAGGAAAGAGGGGGCAGGGGGGAATGTCATTGATTCCCCTAACGGGAGGCAGGGTGGGGTAGAAGGATGAGGAACTGAGCCACAACCACAAAACAAATGGATTTGCGCTCCTTCATTGAAATCAGTGATATACAATAAATTAATTGTACTTACATGCAGAACTCTGTTACGAAAGCCCCCGACCTTTAAACACACAAGCTCATACACGCGTACTCACCACTATCAGTATTCTCGCCATGTTTCTAGCAGCAGCAGTCGGCACTTGATGCTCATCGGCGGCCAGCTGTCTGTTTTTATACCGGTAGTCTCACCGGAGCTTTGCAGGCGTCTGGGACGAAGCAACTGATGTGTTGCGGGACTAAAATGACGTCTGTTTGAACAGGTGGCTCGAAATCGCTTGTCTGCGAATCTTTGCATGACACAGACCTCAGACGCATACCTGAAATACTTCGACTGAGGCCTTGGATAACAATACTAACAGTGCAAGGTAGGAAAACTTATCAAGAAGAAAAAAACAAAAAACAAGAAAAAAAACAGACATTGCTACTTGATAAACAAGAAGGCAATCAGCAGTCTTACTTCCTCTTACTAATGAATGTGCTCGTGAATTTGGTAACTTTGACTGAATTACCTGGTCAGGTCCATTGTGTATCTTTTGAGCTCGTGGAAGCACTCCCTATCTTCGTGTTACACGGTAAAAACAATGTCTGGTTTTCAAGGATCTTTGAGTAAGGCGGATGATTCCTTGGAATCCAAGGGAAGTGCCTTGGTTTCCAAGTAAACGTCCCTTGGATTTCAAGGCACACGCCTTGGATGCCAAGGAATCCGCCTCCCCTTGGAATAAGTACAAGGATCCTTGGAAAACGACAATGTTTTTAAGTAAGTTTGCGATGATAGTCAAGGCGGATATGTCACGTGAGGCGTACACCCTACATCTTTCGGCAATAAAACAAAAGTGCCTGAGCTCATTTTTCGACAGTGTGCGGGCTTCGACTGGGAACAAAACTGTCCTGAAGAGGCGCAGATCTGACCTGACAGCTTACTATCCTTTGAGAGGGTATACGACATACCGTGACCTCAGAATGAAGTCGTGACTACTTCACACATGCGGTCAAGAAAAGATTGAATCTGTTTGGGAGCGATTTATTGTATCACTTCTTTTCCATTGTCATTGCTTTATATTTTGCTGTCTTTCAAGCTTGTGTCATGCAATGGGATGCTAATGTATCGATCACGAAGACAGATTTCCCTGCGTTGCTATGTCCTGACTTTGATGTAATAGTTTGGAGTCTCTTGTCGACTAGGTAAGCCGTACGCCAAATAAAGTAGTGCAGTCGGGTTAGAAACTGAGCGCTCTTAAACTCTTAGGTTGTACAACCGGTCAGGCCTGCCGCCGTCTAGCCTCTACCCGACCCTAGGCCTATGAGACCTGTTTACAAACCTGGGCAGAAATGAGGCACCCCAGCCAGACGAAGGCAATGGCTGATTTCATCTTTGTACTTTCGCTCGCTGCGACTGTCTTTGTTTCAAAGCAGGAGGAACTGTGACGATGCACAGGTAGCAGCGTCGTTATATCTCATCGATAGCTGTTCCAAGTTCACGAACTTTGCTCACACTGTGCCTTCACGTACTTTGGCCACGTTGCGCTCTAATCGACACTTCGGTACACTGAAGAGATCTCCGTCACACACTGATAGGGAATGCAAAGTAAAGATCATTCCATGGATACTCGCGACGTTCACTGTCGGCGTGCCCGCGAGTCGTTAGACATACGTTGGCTGAGCGAGCAGCGAAATCAATGATCCGGCAAATTAACTTAAAGGACAGCTTTGGGTGATAAGTTTTTTAGGAGGTGCTTTCGATTCTTTAGTCTAGCGCAAGCGCAATTATCATCAAACAATGACAATTTGTTTTGCACATACCGCTAAATGACATACTACTTTTCTAATCCAACCATGAAAGGCCCGAGGTCATCCATTCAAGTCCGAAACCCCCAAAAGTTAACTCCGTAGCCTTCAAAACTTCAGGTTTGCAGCATTGGTAAGAAAGTATGCGGACAATCTTTACCTAGTTCATTGTAACGGTATATACTTGAAAAATGTTCAGCAGAAAGGTGTTCATCGTGTGACTAATGCCCTCAGACACAGAGGTGATCGAAGTCATACTCATTAAATTTTAGATAAACGTACGGAGCTTACCCAAGTGAATCATGGCTATTCTGTCAATCATTTCTCGAAGTAAGTTATTTAACGTTTCCAGAAGACATTGATAGCAAAGCACTAGGCATGGCAAAAGATCAGACTGTTTCAACATTTGTTTTTCGTAAAATTGCGTTTGTAATATAAAAATTGCCGCGTACACCTTTCGTGCCAGTAAACACCGTTCCTGACCCACATCCTGAGCCTGTAAGTCGAACGCAATCGCATACCGACAAAAAGTTGCCTTGCAGAGTTAATTTCCCCCACAAAGCCATTAATTTATGTTCAAACACTTTAGCTCTAGCTCGCCTTTAATGTTCCAAAATAAGTCAACTTCGTTGCCATTTATGCCAAAAATAAATAGAAAAACGTTAGGTGTGAGTCTAGCCAAAATGAAGCAATTCTGACGCCTCCATATGTCATTTCTCGACGTTTCATGACAATACCGAACTTTTCGTTTTGCAAAAGAATGTTTTTGGTCCGCAAGTGCCCCTTGAAAAAATAAAAACAGTTTCGTGCTTAAATAATCACTTTTATGAGCAAGCAGAACAAAGCACAAAATTGTCCCTAGCTCATCACAATGTTTTCAAAACGTATTGCTGAAGTTCTATTTTGTGTTAGGTACACAAATTTGTGCGTATTAAGGACCATTTTATGTCTGTACTCTATGCGCAAAATTGTGATTAGTTCTTGAAGCGCACGGAAGTACAAAACCCAATCACAATTTTGCACTGAAATAAAGGACGAAGGTAAAATGATCCGTCCCTATACTTATGGAGGAAATCGTACATCTACAATTAAGTGTGAGCGGGAGAGAAATTGCGTACTGTTAAGTTTGTTTGCTTCAGATTGCCTCTTCGACATAATTGATTTCGCTTGGGTGTTTTGATATCCTCAGAAACGTCTTTGGCATATGAAATAAACCCTGCCCACCAAATTTCAGACTTGCAGCACCACCATTTACGCATATCCCACTTTCAAAGCCCTTGATCAGGCTCTGGGATATTAGGTAGCTTTCCCTTAGAAACGTGTTCAGCGCACCAAAAAATAAACAACCATATACCTAGAGCACGACTCTATAGGCACCTTTTCCGCGTTTCGTCCCGCTGTGCGTATATCGTCACCGGCCCTCGGTCCACCTAGAATGGAGGACTCTTGGTCCACCGGGTGCCGCACCCTGTCGTATCTTGTGCGCTATCAGCTGGACTCTGAGTAATCGATGTAGACTGCACCTTGTTTGTCCCGGTCAGCCACTCCATTCCGCACCAAGTGTATTCTGTCCGATGCTGGGTTCTGCCTTGAAATATGCGTGCACATTCACTGAATTCAAAAACAAGAGCTCTCAGTATTATATGCATTTTCGCGCACCGCACCTCTGATCTTTTTGTCAAATCTAGTCTTGGTCTGTGACGGCTTCTTTATAGACTATTCCGCTAGAGCAAGAAAAGAGAAGAACCTGAAAAAAACTAAAGGATGCGTATGAGAAACCTGGGCTGTGTACCGATGCTGGAGGCTGGGGCACTTTAGAAGCGTCGCAGTTTAAGTTCCTCATAATCATCCTTTAGTTTTATTCAGGTTCTTCTCTTATCTTGCTTTAGCGGAATGGTCTATTCTCGGGAAGCTAGGGTTAGGTCGTGAAGACCCCCAAAGCTCTGACAGGCTGGCGTGCGTTGTGCGATTCTAAGAATACATAGATTACTTTATGTCATCACGGGATTGTTTCAGTAACTGTGCGATTGAAGGTCCACTATATGGGATGCGGCTCAGATAGATGTTGATGCTTCGATACCCGGCGGAAAACGCCACATGAAGGTTTGAAAGAGTGATCGCATACCTTTACGTCTTGCCCGCGAGAAACCCCAGAATGTAGACACTGGTATTGAAACTGTGCTGAAACATATATTTTAAAAGTATTGACAAAGTCAATGCATTAAAGTGCGTTGATCAAAAACATTTAAAACGTATTGAGAAAGGTATTACACTACTTTAACGGTGTGCTCAATAATGCACTTCAATGTGTTGACTTTTCTCACTACATTGCGGTGATCAGTACATTTAAAACGTGACGATTTCTTTCAACACCCTTTTTTTTTGTGTGAAAACTACTGCTTAAAAATGCGTTGAACTTTTCGAGGCTCTCTGAAGTGTATTAGTTTGAGTGAAACGCATTTTGAGTTTCAGCACTATTTTTATGATAAATTTCAACACACTTCCAATAGGGTATTCCAAAGATGCCTGAAACGGAACTGCGAAGAACAAGCCGAAGCACACAAACAGGGCAAGGGGTGAGGAGGTAAAGAGGAGGCGGATACACAGCCGCCTCACCCCTCTCCCTTGTTTGTGTACTTCGGCTTGTTCTTTGCAGTTCCGCAGTTCCGCTTGAGGCATCTTTGGAATACTCTATTCAGTGAACTCCATCAAGTCCCCAGGTCCAAGCTGCTGCGGAGTAAACACTGCTCCAATGCTACCGCCACCTGATCTGCCCCATCCAAACATTGCCCTTGCCCACTTTACTTCAGATTTTCTGTGTAGCGTCTGACTGTTCACTGGAGTACCCTATTGGGGCGCTGACTTCAAGTCCATCTGCGGAGCAAGGCTCCGGTTTACGCGTGCATTGTGGCGAGCTGAGTTACAAAGAAGTCGCTTCTCCTCTCTCCGCTGGACACCTCCATTAGCCACTGAAAGCCTGAAGTGTCTTTCGTCAGATTGGTCCGGAGTAAAACGTTCACACGCGTTACACCGTGTGACGGACGTCTACAGCAAGCCTTTAAACATTATCGCTTCATTGTTAGTAGGTAAGATTTGATAACTTTGAACGAAGTGTAACATGACGCTCTGTTTCAATTAATTATCTCTTCCGTTCTCGTTTCAGGCCAGTGACTCCACCTCACAATGAGTACGGGAGGGTCAGCATCCACTTCTCTGCAGCCTGGAGGCTCCCGAGGAAGGCAACCTCACTGTGACGTCTGTGGCAGGACCTGCCGGGATCAAAGCAGCCTGCAGATACATCTCATGACCCACACTGGAGAGAAGCCACACGAGTGCACGGTGTGCAACGAGAGATTCACCAGGACAGGTGATCTGAAGACGCACATGCTAGTTCATACTGATGAAAAGCCACACGAGTGCAAGGTGTGCAACAAGAGATTCAACAGGACAGGTAATCTCAAGCGACACCTGCTGGTCCACACTAGCGATAAACCACACGAGTACACGGTGTGTAACAAGAGATTCACCACGACAAGTAATCTCAAGCAACATCTACTGATACACAATAGCGAGAAACCACACGAGTGCACGATGTGTAACAAGAGATTCACCATGACAAGTAATCTCAAGCAACATCTACTGAT
>CABIKL010003857.1:0-10385 GCA_902196195.1 Aptinothrips rufus | reverse complement strand
AGAGTTGGTGCCAGTGGAGGTGTAGAGTCTGAATTATATATATACATATATATATTTTTTTAAATTTTAATGTCTCCTATGGTAAATAAAGGCTTCAAATGAGGCAGATGGCAGTGCGTCATCTGTTATAATTTCATGATGTAGGACACCATCTGCGGTTTTCAATTTCCAGCTGTTGTGAGTTGTGGGTTGGTGCGTACATCATGAGCTTATATGTATGGATGATAAGGCACAAAATCCGTATAAAAAAATAACATTCATCATTAAATAAAATCTAATAATGTATTTGGGGAAACAGACAGAAATTACAGAAAGAAGTGAGATACAGAATAAATATGGTTCTGTTCTGTTTGAAGAGGAGAATTACAAATAACTGTCTAGCACATGTTTTGGCCAGTAGCATTATAATATGAAGTTTCCCTTAAAACAGAGAGGGATAAGTACACGGTAGCAGATGTGAAATAAATGGAAAAATAACATTTCGGGGACAAGAAAGTTGACGTTTTGGTGGAGCTAAATTTTTTTCCTGAAAGGAAAGATGGGGATAGCCTAGAGAGTGGAACAAATCTCTGATTCAGTATCAATTTAAATATGATTCCTGGTTCATATCCCCCTTTTGATTGGTCTTGGAGAAACAAATACTTTTACGGGTTTGCATATATCTATCACACAGGGATCACCTTGACTCTGAGCAGCTGCCTTCCGTGCAGCAGAGGAGATACCTAAACCTCCTTCAGTTTCAGAGACATCCAACGCTAAACTAATGTCAACATGCATTGCCTCAGTCCAAACTTGGTGCGAAACCAACACAGTTGTCAACAGCCGAAAACAAGGATATTCTTCTGTATCTGCAAACAGAGAGAGCGCATAGAAATAATGAGCATTCCCTTTCGAACAGATTAAACACTGTAGTACAAAGTTTCAACCTGAGTTCGACGAATCATCACCATCCATTCTACGAAGATCTGAGTTCCTGGGGATAATCAAAACTGTCTGTTGATCAGGATATTTCAGTTTGACTCTGACAATTGATGTATCACGCAGGTTGCGTATATCTGCATCCAATGGGATTCCCATAACCATTCCAGCAGTAAATTTATATGCAGTATCTGCATCTCCTTGGGGCTCATTTATTACAGCTGACAACATGCGAACCTAAGAAACATTTTATTTGATATAAAATTCTGTGCTACCTTCAGTAAAATTAAACATTAGAGTTTCTTATGATTCCATTCTATTTTTGAAAACTGATTCAGAACAGTACTCACAGACATGTTTGGATAAGGAGGAGGAGCTAAACTTGAAGTTTGTAGTAGTCTCAAGAGACTTCTAGCAACAGGTCCTGGTTTTGTCTCTTCCAACTGGGCCATCTCCTTAAATAACTGGCTTGTGAAGGGCTCCACAGTAATGCCTTCATCAGTGAGATACCTTGAACAATAAATAATACACTTACTAAAATAATGATACTGTAACACCACTCATAAAAAACTTCTTATGCTATGGCTTCACCTTAGCAAAAAAGATAAATCAAAAGCACCTTTGCATTTCTTCTACTTGGAGAAGAAAATGATCGCACAGAGACAATGCAGAAGAATTGCTGCCAGTTACGATGTACACAAGTTGCAAAGCAAGAGCCTTCAATTTGAACTGCTTGACTGCAGCCAGCTCAGTAGCACGTAAGCCCATGAACATATGTCTCAACCTGTAAGAGAAGTATGTATTCAGTTGTACAATAGACACCACATAAGAACTTCTAGTAGATATATAGCACAAGTTGATCAGAAACAAAATGTATCAGAGCTAAGTAATGAATGTCAAGTTAGTCTGAAATATTTAGAAGGGAAAGGGAATGTAACATACTTCAGACAATTTTGAAGCAAAGTTGTGATTGTGGTTCGAATTATGTTTCCTTGTTGAGTTGCCAAAGAGGCAGGATTTGACCAAAGGCGATTAGAGAGAACCTGATCCATTAGTAATTGTGATCCAATGAAAAGTGCTGTGAATTCAGCAGCACCAGACACCTAGAACACACACACACACACACACACACAAATATTAAAATTACTCTTTTTATGTTAAAATTTTAAAAATTCTATTTTCCTTACTGCAGAGTCAATTGTGGCAAGTCTGCTAAGGTCCCGATGTGCTGCTTCCATAAGTTCAGCACGCAAGCTGGCATTGGGAGCAGCTTCCAACTGGTTAAAGATTTGCTTCATAAACTGGGATGTGCTCGTTTCAACACTGGCTAGTTCTTGAGCTCGCACATTCACACCAAGCTGTAAAATTTAAGATAAAAACTCATGTGCGAATTCAACATAACAAGACACAAAACATAAAAAATTAAAAGACAGTGAGATTCATTACCTTCAAGACAGGAACTAGTTGGGGCATTGTGTCACGAAGATATGAGTAGTGCTTCAGGGTGTTCTCTTCAAAAAGCTGAAGCATTGTTGGAGAATGCTGAGCAGCATTAAACACCAATATCAATATACAGATATCTGCAAAGCATTGTTAAGAAATATGCAATGTCAAGGGAATATGTTCCTGTGTTGTTCACATAAGTATGAAGTAAATTGTGCATCTGGGAAGGATACATGCTGGATCTTCCACATCATGCTCAGGCATATCAAAGAAGGGATGAATATTCAGAAGTTCCGGCACAAGAGGAAGGGTTAATTCTGGGTGCATACTTCCAATTCTTTGGAAGCATCGCCACAATGAACGTCGATCCTATGGGTGAAAAGGCACGAAGTAAACAGATAAATCATAAAAGATTAATCATCTCAAGTTTAAAAGGGGAAAAAACCGACTGAATCATACCTGAGGATATTTCTTCAGATTATCCAGCAATGTTTTAACACACATCTGAAGACAACCTTTAGTAGATAGTCTGCAAGCAGCCAACATTTTATGTAATCCTTCTCTTACATCCATGGAAAAGTCCTGTAAGCAGACTACATTAAAAAATTGCATTGTAAGAGCATATGCTCCAGGAAACACAAAGAATCTATCAGAATCTCACCTCCAAGGCAGACAATATTGTTTCAAGCTGATCATCCCTCAAAATAATGTGTTTGCTTATTCGAGTCAAGCTGTCAATTGCTTTGATACGAACATCCTCTATTTCATCATTGAACATGTCCACCAAAAAGTCAAGGGACATCACAGCAAAGCGAGGATTGTCTAATGATAATAAACACAGAGCATCTACAGCAGCACTGCGCACCTCTGAAAGATAAATGTGTATAAATTTCTATGAAGATTCAAATTTTTATCACTGAAAAAGCAACATTTTTTTTAATAATAAAATTTAAAAAATTTAAATTTAAAATGAATTACCAAGGAATTCATCCTCCAAACCATGCACAAAGGCACCACATGACCCACTGGTAATCAAATTGATTGAATCTGCATCAATTCTTTCTCTTGGTGCATCATCTGCCCATTTCTTGCCACTTGCCCACTCTCCAGATCTTACTGATTCTAGGGCGCGTTCGTGAGCTGAGCGCTTCAACTGGAATTTTTTTTAGAAAAGTTAGCTTGTAACAATACATAATATAGTCTCATCCTCGCATTGGTGGACAAAGGTAAATCTTACCCTCATATTAGACATCAGCTTCTTATCCAAGGTCTGTTCTAAAAATTTTGGACTGACTAGAGTCATTGTTCCAAGCAACTGACAAGCAACTGTTTTTACTCGCAAAGATAAATCAGAAACAGATTCACAAATTTTAGCAAATGCATCATCAACAAGACGCAACTGCTCTCCTTCAGAGTCAGGAAGAACTACAATGCTGAGGTAAGAAAAGCAGTGTAAGAAAGAAACAAACAGATCTTCGTAAAATGAGTCAGCAGTGTTAAAGATACATACTTTTCAGGATATGTATTGCCAAGAACACAAACCAAACGCAATGCTGCAAGACGAACAATTTCATAATCATCCTTCAAAGACATGCAAACCTCTGAATAAATTGAGGGATCTAGTTTCAGGCCACGATTATGAAGATTTATCTGCAATGTCAAGTTAAATAGTTTGTAATAGTGAATTAGAAAAATAAAAATTAAGAAAAGATATGGACAAGTACTACTTACCATAGTTTTGAATGCAGCAGCCCGTACTCGAGCATCCTGACTGTGAGTATAGTCTCCAATAAGTCGAAGCATGCTCTGCAATAATGCATTCTGAGCAGAATCTCCCACCAGAAGTAATTCTCCTATTAATTCGAGACACTTGGATTTTACGGCATGTGAGGTATCTTTTAAGTACTGAACAAATAAAGCATAGATTACCTTCAGAAATTTTAATAATAAGGAAGGAAAGTGTAATGTTCCATGAGTAACTAATGAAACAGGCATGTTAACAAGAAGAAAAGAAAAACCTGCTTAGCTGCGAGCACCAATTTTGTGTGGATCTGAACATTGTCATGCAAAAGCTTTCCTAGGCGAAGAAGTGTTGATACTCCTTGCACAATGACTTTGTGCGATGTTTCTTCTTTCAGCAATTGTTGTGTTTCTTCCAATAAAAACTGTAAGCAATGTGTTAATTATTTAAAGATACACATTGTGATATAAGAAAAATAGAAATCTATTTATTAAATACCTGAATATCTGTCCCTGGCTCACACCCAATATCGCCAAACAGGGATAAAATTTTAACCCTCACTGCAGATTCCTTCTCCCGTTTGAAATGCTCCTCCAGCTTTTTCACAATGTCTAAAAAGTCGTCCTCCTTTACAAAGTAAAATATATTTCCAGAATGATTAAATAATATACCAACAAATGTAAGGCATGATAGAAATGGAAGTGCACAAACCTGGAATTGAAGTGAGTCTGAGATTCGAAGGAGAACCTGAAGCGCGTCGTTGCTTGTTTTTTGTCTTTCTAGCAGACCAACGTATAGGATCGTTGAATTACTGGAGGACGGCTTTCTCACTAAACGAAGCTTTTTGACTGCGCGTGGTGGTTCCTGGAAGCAAGACCAGGTTGTTTTAAAGGAACAGCAAATGTGATAGGTACAATAACCTATGTTCAAAACAAATTGCTTATCATGTATTGAAAGCGAATGACTTACCTCAATAACTTGCGAGTATTGAGCAAGAGCCCGTTTCTTTAAAACAGCTGCCATTTTCAATTAAATTGTTGCGTGAGCAGCTTGCGAACCGAGATAGATGTGTCAAAGACAGTCGACGAGTCGAACAGCAGCTCATAAAAACCAGATGAAAACACTTGTGCAAGGGCAATAAGAAACTTTGCTACAGTTCATCACACAAACATGAGGGACATCAGTTACTTGAAATGTCAATATATAACAGATTTGGATTGTAGCAAAACATTGCGTAATCCTGAGTTAATAAGGTCTGTAAATAAGGTTATTGTTATTTATTTACCTCCATTCAGACAACCCGCCATCCCTGCCTTCTAGATACGTTCTCCAATCTTGAAAAGGTGCGATCTGGCTGGCCGAAAAGCAGGAGTTGATGTTTTCATTTTTCATCACATCTTCCAAAGAAAATTGTTAGGTTCCTTGGTATAATCGCGTGTTATTTACCGATGATGGCCCAGAGATATGATGTCCATGCAAACCTGTGCAGACTGTGAAAACTTCATATGTGTTCACCTGACGTCTTTTACACATAGTAAGTATGGAATGTATATTAACCAACTTTACCATGTTATTTTAGTTACTAAACACTTCGATTGCTATGTAATTTGCATATAATTAAATGTTAACTGGTCACAAATTTATTCGTGAGAAGTCTGTTGGAGTGACATGTAGTGGTTGCTCGAATAACCACTATGTTTCAAAAAGTAAAAACTGTCTTTTTAACATCTTCTGTATTCTTTTCTTTGCAGTGCTTCAGAGGACAGTAGTGAAAATCAATTATGTGATGTGGAAAATCTGATCTGACTGTCACCAATATGGGAGGTAATCCGCCAGTTATTTCTGATCTTATTAGTTTCTTAGCGAAAGCTCCTCAGCCCGATGGAGACTGGCGAGAGTTTGTCTGTGGTCTCAGCTCAGCTTTTGTCAATATCACCATTACTTTCCCCATCAATAAAATAATTTTTAGACAAGTAAGTTGCGATCAGTATAAGGTATTTGTATTAAATCAATTGTTCTTTTTTCAATTATTTCTTGATCTATTTTGTTTCAGATTATCCATGATGTTGGCGTTAGAAGAGCTATCCAGCAACTATCACATGAGGGGATCTTCTTTCTCTATAGAGGAATACTACCACCTCTCTGTCAGAAGTCTGTGAGTTTATCACTGATGTTTGGAGTATATGAGGAGTGTCGCATTCCACTTCTGAAAGCCAATGTTCCTTCCTATATTGCTAATCCTTCAGCTGCCATAGTAGCTGGCACATTTGAAGCACTCTTAACTCCTTTTGAACGAGTCCAAACTCTTCTTCAAGACAAAAGATATCACCAGCATTTTCAAAACATGCGGCATGCTTTCAGACTGCTTGGTGCTGAATATGGTTTTAGAGAATATTATCGTGGCCTGACACCAATCCTCCTGAGAAATGGACCATCCAATGCCTTATTTTTCTATTTAAGAGGAGAGGCTAAACACCATCTCCCAGATTCAGGGAGGTGGTGGGGTGAATTAACAAAAGATTTTTTTAGTGGTGCTGTCATAGGTGCATTTTTAAGCTGTGTTTTTTATCCTTGTAATGTATTGAAGTTCCATATGCAAAGTAGATTAGGGGTACCATTTCAATCAATGTCAGAGGCCTTTAGAGATATATATATTGAACGTAACTGTAGCATTTTAAAATTGTATAGAGGTGTTCAGATGAATTGTACACGTGCTTTTATTAGTTGGGGTGTAATCAATGTTGCCTATGAATGGAGTCGGTCTATTCTCTATTGAGTGAAAATTTGCTATGTTGTTCACAACAGTCAATTTACAGTAGCTAGTCAATTGAGATCCAGTTATTGTTGTGATATGACCCTAGATTCATGTTATTTTACATGTGATATATTTGTTAATTAATTTTAAGCAAAAGACATTGATGCAGAACTAAGCGCCTTGCAGCTTGCAGGATTCCGAAAAACTAAAAGTGAAATTCGATGTTTTAAAATATCTTTGTATAAATTATTCTATTTTGCACATCTATGTTTGGCATAAGTCTGACTCAATTTTTTTTGTTTACTTACTGCCAGCAGTTTCCAAAACTCAATACACAATTTAAAATGCCATTTATTTAATATTTAATCATGTTTTTTCCTGCTGCTTGAGGCACAACTTCTGTATGTTACGAATCAAGAATGTGTGTAATGTTATTTATATGACGCTGAAAACTAGATTGCATAGCTATGGTTTTGTACCTTGTGCAGGTTTAGCCTTCGTGTGCTCATTATTTCAAGTACAGTCATGAAGTATTATGAAAGGAATTGAAGGAGACTTTGTTTATTTTCATTGGAACTTGGGGCTTTGTGTGAGTTGCATTCCAGAAGGAAACAATGTGTTTGTTGTGTAAAAGCCCATTTTTCCCTAAAAAAAACACGTAAATAAAACTTTTTGCTGTATTTATGTGTCTTTTTTTTTAATGAAGTGATCCTGTCGAGTTAATTAGAACCTGCTAACGGTATGTTCAGAGTGACGTCATAGGAGAAGCTTCTGTACTTTTGTACAAATAGTTAAAGAATAATTTTTATAAAAATAAAAATATTAAGTAATTACTCCAGACGCCAGGATTATGCTGGTAATACATAGCAATCTGCAATTCCTTTTAAATCCAGCAATCAACTCAGTTCTGTATCCCAGATTAACTCAGATGGGGAGAATGAGCGCTATCCTTCCGTCATCCTCATGCTAGCCCAAGAGACGTCAAAATATCGTCCAACAGACTTCCCCGCCAAGCGAAAACCGTCAGGTGTCACCGAAACGTCTTTTGGACTTCCCTATGCTGCTTGGCCCGGCAGAATGATCCACACACCGCACCCATCGGTCTCATTGAGTCGCACGTCATCATCCACAGCCAGAGGGCAGCGCTGCGGCGAGGCTGGGCGAGGCGAGCCGCAGGTTGTTGATAGAGAGCCTAGAAGGAGAGAGGCGACAACTGTCATGGCGGCAGTGGGCCTGGCAGCCGCTCGGATCCTGCTGAGAACAGCGCATGACCCGCCCCTCGCTACCTGGGCGCGCGGTGAGGGTGCGGGGTAGAGCGCGGACACAGCCGGATCTCAGGCCGACAGCCGCCATGACAGTTGTCGTCTCTCTCCTTCCAGGCTCTCTAGTTGTTGAAGGGGGACGTCGGGACGGGCAGTGCCGCTATTCCCGTCCTGGCGCCACGACCCGCGGCAACCAGCACCTTGCGGCCGCGCCGAGCCGAGCCGAGCAGCGCAGGGCGTGGGCGGTGGTGGTTGCTGTGCCCGGCTCGTCTCGTCTCGCCATGCCCTCCCTGCCCACGCGGCATCCCCATCTCTCCGCGGCAGGGGCAGGGGCAGGGGCGGGAGAGGATGCGTGCGGTGCGGTGGGGCGGGGCGGGGGCGGGCGGGGGGTCGGCGCGAGTGGCTCGTTGTCGGGGGTCGAGGTGAGGCACGCCGACGCCGCAGTCCGCCTGCCGCCGGCCGCCGCCGCTCTCCCCAACAAGCGTGTCCCGCGCGATCGCGGTCGTCTCGTGCGCGCGACTATACTTCTGTGCATCGCTCGCCTCGTCCCTTCCACCGGCAATCAGAGCAACGTGAGTGACTGTTTGTGTCCGGAGAGTGTTTCTCATAGTTGATGTCCCTGCCAACTTACTCCAGCAGCACCGCCCCTCCCCTCCCCTCCCCTCCTTCGCTCAGCTGTCCCTGGGGGAGTGACTGTCCGTGCCGCCGCGGCTTCTGATGTGGCCAGTTTAATAGGTCGCGGGAGCTTCCCGCCGGCCAGGACAGAGCAATTAAAACAGACGGGAGTGAAAGGATCCCGCGAGGGACGAATCACTGATGGAATCCTGTGTCCAAATTTGTGGGAGTCCTTTGTAATCCACTGGAAGTTCACTGATCTAGGTGTGCAAAAGTAGAGCCTTTTTATTTTTTTTCTTAAAACCAATTTTCAGGGATTATGTATAGCTTTTTGTCTACATTTAAGGCGGCGCTGTGGGAAGCCCAAGAAGTCTTGTGTACCTCCTTCCCCGAGTAGGCTTGTTCTGTCGGTTCTACGTGGTTCCGCGGGCCGGGCCACGCGAATGGAACGCACAGGCGGCTATTTCGGACCGGACGGGAGCCGCTCTCTAGGCTAGGAGGCTGTCTATGTTTCGAAACTAACGTAAGTGCGCCCTCTTCTGACGAGAGGAGGGGAAAGAGAGTGGTCGGCCAAGGCAGCACATCTGGCTATGAAAATGAGCAACGTCTTTCTCCACGATTCGCCATTAGATCGCTTGTTTTTCCGCGTTTCATCCTAATGTTCGCAATAATGTTTTGTATACGAGCCAGTACGAATTAGTTCGGATGAGCAGAGCAGTGTCAGTCCACTAACATCTTCAAAGGGGAGCCCGCCTGAATGTCCTTCCCTTTGAGGACGGCTCGTCAGCCCGTCAACTTATGAGTGTTGTCGCACGTCGCGTGTTTGGAAGCCTTCCAATACTTCATACTTCGTGCGCTCCGTACGCTGTTGGCTGAGGCACGATACGAGTCACATCTCCTTTAAACTGTACATTTTTAAATTTTAATTTCAGGAGGAAAAGGGGGGGGGGCGTTGGGACAGCACTCACTCGGTCAACTCTTGCTGCGGTTACCGAAAACTGTTACATACTCGCGAAGAATTTCTTTGCAATTTACAACCCCCTCGTAATACAAAGCAGTGGCGCCCGCAGGGTCGTGAGGTTGGGTGGGCGCTCGCCCACCTTCCAGGGGCAAAAGGGGCAGGGGAACATTTTGTTTCGAACAGGTTTGTTACGAGACCGTCATTTCCAACAGAGCACCCAAACGGGCGGGCGTTTCCTAAAATCTCCGCTCATGACGTGGTGAGAGGCGAGGAGAGGGGAAGCGCGCGGTAGCCCCGGGTAAAAATGCCCGCCCGTTTGGATGCTCTGATTTCCAAATCCCCTGTCGTTTCCCTGACGTAAATGTAGATTTTCCTATCTTTTACAGACAAGGCACGCGACCGTAGTTGTGAGAGACAAAAAAGTAAGTGCTAGCGAAATCGTTGATATTCGAGGGTAAAACGAATGACATCTGTATCTGCCAAGTTGTCAAATACTGGCAACGAATTTGCTTACTATTCCCTGACTTCCGTGACTTATAACAACCCTGCATTAACACAAGCCGTAAGAAAAATCTTAATGTTGCAGTACTTAGAAACTAAATAATCAACAAAAAAATTTAGCAGAAAGAGAGCCGCCGTAGCGACTAACCCTCCGAGCTGGCGGCACCAGTTCTGCCAATTGAGGTCCCA
>CABIKL010003856.1:0-10386 GCA_902196195.1 Aptinothrips rufus | reverse complement strand
ACAATAGGGTTGGGTGCATCGCTGCGGGTTTAATAGGCCCAGCCCAGCTGGAACAGGACGCGGCGTGTGGCGCCTTGCTTCCCCGCCCCCTGCCCCACGCCCCCGCACCCCCCGCCCTGGTTGCGGCTCATGATTGCTGTGAAATAAGCGCGGGGGCGGCGAGGGCGGCGAGGCGACTGCAGGTCGACCTAGGCAGTCGAGCGCTCAAACCGTGTCGGCTAGCTAGCTCTGCTGCCGCGCCCCGCCGCGCCCCGCCACGCCCATTTCTACTTCCTACCCTTCCTTCTACCACCTCTGTCCTTCTTCACCCCTTCCGTTCCCCACCCCCACCCACCTGCCCCCGCGCTCGCATTCTCACCCTCTTCGGCGAGGACGCAGCCGGCATACAGAGCGCCTGCCTCGGCGTGGTGGTGGTGGTGGTGGCGGTTCGCGCCGCGCCGCGGGAAGGAGCGCGAAACAAAGACCCTAACGCATACCTCTCGACGGCGGCCTTCATCTCCATCAGGATCTCCCCCAGTTCGACGTTGAGCGATGGCGAAGGGAAGTGACAAGACCTACGCCGCGACCAACATCACTCGCTCCAGCTGCCCCGGGCGAGCCGGGGGGCGAGACGGGGGGTGAGACGGGGGTGAGACGGGGGGTGAGACGGGGGTGAGACGGGGGGTGAGACGGGGGGTGAGCCGGGGGGCGAGCCGGGGGGTGAGCCTAGCGCTGCCGACACGTGGAGTCGTTATCCGCACCACATAGTGCAGCCTAGCCCCACATCCTCGCATTATAGCTCTTTTTACAGCTCTTCCGCGCCATCTCAACGGCGCGAGCCCAGCGGCGCAAGAGGGCTCCTTTCTCGTTTAGGGTTTTCAGTGCCAGGAAAGAGGGTTCCTAGGTTCTCTCCGACCCAATTAAAACGCCGTGGTCTGCTAACCGAGCGCCGCAAAGAGGACTCGGGACTCCCTGAGGGACCGTCCAGAAATAACGCACAGCTCTAGGAGTGGGAGGGGGCGGCCGGCGCTCCCCGTACCGTTACTGGCCAGATCCAACGTTCATCAGTTTTCGAACGCCCGCGGCACGAAGGCAAACAACAAGGCAACAACAACGACCGCGCATTTGCACGCTTGGCTCTATTTTGATTTTGATTTTTACTTTTTTATTAGTTTACTTCGTACAACCGGATTTTCAATAATTTGCTTAGTATGCATCACCGCCATCAAGTCAAATCCCGCCCCCCTTTTTTCCCAAAATAAAAAGGGCAAAAAAAAATTCTGGAGGCTAGAGAACATTGAACAACAACAGACCAATTAGCGTTTTGAGACCGCCCAAAGCATTTCTTTTTTTTTTAGAGCTTCTGTATATTGCCTGGCGCCTTACAGTCGGACATTCTGTTTTCCACAGCAGCCGAGGATTCACGTCGGACCTGCCGCTGCAGCCTGCCGAGGAGCCCGTCGCGAGGCTAGGCTAGTCTCGCCGAGTGCCGCGGTGGCTCATACCTGGGTGCTTGTTGCAGACGACGAGACGGGCAGCCGGCTCCACCGGCAGCAGCAGCAGCAGATGCAGCGGTTGCAGGAGCAGCTGCAGCAGCAGAAGTCCCAGCAGCAGCCCAACGGCCGGCCCGCCCTGGGGCCCGCCCTGGGGCCCGCCGGCTCCATTCCAGACACGCCCGAGAACAGGATCGCGCTGCTCGGCCTGCCAACCCTCAGCGACGTCTTCCAAGTCACTGTCCGCATCAGAGAGAGCAAAGAGTTCAAGGTGAGCTTCAGAAAGTAAGAAATGAACGATTAGCACGACAGAAACCTGACGCAAAGAGCTCGACAGAGGTCGAAAATACGCCGTATTCTAGCTAATGTTCGACACCTCTTTCAGGCAATACCCCGCCTCCCAGCATAACTGCCTAGTATACATATCCAGCTAGTTTTCATAGGCTCAAATACATGGTATAATAGTATGATTCATTTTACTGCTTTTGGAATCCTGAGCGGTCTAGTTATCTAATCTTCTGAGTCTTCGCTACCGTATGGTCACGTATAAACCCCACATGGAATTGGAAGGAGTGCAGTCTCCTGCATCCCCCCCCCCCCTCGGTCTCGCCGCCCCCTTCCATTTATCTCTGAACGTCACAACTTGACCTCAAACCATACCTAGAGAGCAGTTGTTGACTTTAGGACTTCCAGCCTCCGGAGCGCTGAGTCTCGTGGCTGAGTTCTGGCGAGCAAACAGAGTGGAAGGGGTCCTCCCTCCCTCCCTCCCTGACCCGCGCAGTCTGCCGAGACAAACCAAAGACGAGGGCATTCCCTCCTCTTACTAGTCTATCAGAATGGAAATGAGCAATGCGAATGACGCTCTTGTCCGCCCCCCTGCTGAGATCCCGTCTCCTGCTGTCTCACGTGCATTCATTGATCCCCCCGCGCGAGATCGAAGGGGTTCCAATGAACGATCACGCCGATTCCCCCACCCACCCCTTCCTCCTGGTCGCCCTCCTCTGTTCTGCTCGGAGCTCCCGGTGCTGAGCCCCGCAGTGTCGTGTGTTCCATGAATACTTGATGTCTGCCGCGGGCGATCCGCCCCCCCCCCCTTCCCCCACCCTCCCCCGCCCCCTCCGGACCGCGCCCTGCAAACGTAGTCCCTGTCAACATGGCACGTGGCATGCGAGCTCTCATTCGGACGTGATGACGGGCATTGGGCTGCACGTGAAACCATTGAGCAGCATAGGCTATCAGCAAGGGTCAACCACTCAACCAATTCTGTGTACATGGAATATATTCCCATGGATTATCTTGGAATATTTGGAATATTTCAGAGCAGGTTATGGAATATATTCCAAATATTCCTAGTTTCCCCCGTAAATTTCACCCTTTTTGTGACAAAGCTGATCGTTAGTTTCGGCACTAAGGGCAGGAAATATATTCTAATCCCTGGAATATGTGGAATACTTGAAATGCTTTGGAATATGTGGAATATTTTGAAATATTTGGGAAATTTATGAAAAATTTATAGACTATATTCCATAATATTCCAAACATTTTCACGCTTCCTCGCAATTTTACCAACTCTTAATTTGTTGGAATATTTGGAATAGTTGGAATATTTGGAATATTTTGGAATATTTAGGAATATCTAGGGCTGTGTACACGGAATATGGGAGAGGTCGACTCTTGGCTATCAGAGATGTACAACGGACGGGTCGCCTCGCTATGTCTTACTCGCTCTCTCCACTTGCTGGCCTGTCTCGCTCGACCAGGGTCGACCCGCCCGTTGCGCATCTGCTGTGGTGACCATTCCGTTCTGCCGTCTAAATACTTTGTTGTTTTTTCTTTCTTTTTTTTTCTAAAGCCTGTACAGAAGAACTGCATGTAAATATTGAAACCACTTATGAGTCTGTTGTTTTGTGTGCCTGGCATGCGCGAGGGGACTTTTTTATTTTAATTTTAAATCCCTTCGGCTGGGGCTTTTTGGTGGACGCTTATTTTTCCTACGCTGCGCTGTTTTATAAACGTGGCCTTTATACTTACGGCGCATGTTTTGTTTTTATCAGGCCGCCATTGCGACGCAAAAAGCGTCACGTTACCCTCTAACCACCTCCTTTGTTTTCCAGGAAGCCGTCAGAATCTTCAGCGGCAAACGTAAAGGAGTACGTTCTACGTAGTGTTCCTAGATTATCGTGTAAACAATAGCTGTTATTGACAGCGCAGAGCACCTCGTACTCTGTCATAAAGACTCACTTCAATCACCCAGTAGGCTTCGTCGTGTAAAGTAATAAATCTCAGGACGCACAGGGGACCCGAGCGAGATCTCACATCGAAAGCGTCGTTTGTCGCTCCAAAGCTGATTTCAGGAGAAATGGGAGAGGGGGGGGGGGGAGTGTTTCCTACCCACCAACGCCACCTCAATTACAATAGTGGCACTTGCACGCCGGATTTCAGGGTATGCCCGTGTTGGCCGAGGGCCGGGCCGTGGCCAGGCGGAATGAAGTGGATTTGTGAGGAATGACAGGCACGGCAGGAAGGCCGGCTTGGGCCGGCTCTCCCGTCCACGTCTCGCACGGGTGACCTTCCGTCAGCTTTGCTCGCTCTCCTTCAGCGTCATCTAGCAACATCTCACAGAAAAAGCAAAACCCAGATTCTAGAGCAACCCAACCCAGAGACCGAGATTTAAAAAAATATTTTTCGATATCATTTTGGGACCTGTTTCAATATGATCAGGAAGCTAAGAAACGGGTTTTGGAATAAGTACCAAAATGATTTTCAACAATACTTGTTACACTTCGTTTCCGGCCGATGAATATCCCCAGAATCCGGGTTTCGATTTTTCTGTGCGTGAGATATGCCCGTCCACTTGCATTCTATAGAAGAATTGAAATCAGCAAGCAAAATTCGCGAGTTACGTACTATGCTAAATATCTAGAGTGGACGTTTATACGACGGCTGTGCAGCGGTCTTTTCATCTGTAGACGACTGTAACTACATAACAGTCGTGCACCCAAATAATTGCTGAATCTTAGGTCCCTCAAAAAAATTAGTATAGGAATGTAATGGTAGAAAGACGGATAGCGCAGTCACAGAGAAGCTCGTGAAATGATGGAATCAAGAGTACATGTTCGATTTCACTGTGTAGCGTTATTCGCGTTCTACGAAAGCTCCCTCGCCACTAATTTCCTATTGTTTCTGCTTCCAGCTCTACGAATCACTACATAGGAATACATGTTTTCAGGACAGCGAAGCACGCTTTGTATGAAAGGCACAGCGGGTTCAACCACATCAGAAAAGCTTGAGCACGCATCACTACCGTTGTCCCCCACTTCCTTATGGTTTCAGGAATTGCATTCACGGGTCTGTTTCACGCGGAGCACGGAAGCACGAGTGAGAGAGCATGATTGGTCGAGGGATTGCGTGTGAGAGAGACAGAGAGTGAGAGTGTGTGTGCGATGACGGGAGGGAGAAGGAGAAAGTAAGAAAGGGAGTGGCTGCTCCAGGCATTTCATAGAATCGTAGTGAGTGTTGCATGTCCAAACTATGTCTAGGTGTCGAGCGCGAAGAGCAAGCAGCCTAACTGATGTAGTCTTCTTCCCTTCCGAACTGACATGAAACTAACGCTGTTGCAGAATACTGTAGACGCCATGATGCAGAGAGGTACGGGAACCATTCTAGGAACATCAACGTGGAGAGAACAGTTCGTGGAAGCCTTTAGTGTATCACCAGGTGAGTTTTCATCACTTCCGTGTATACACACTCACGCGAGTAAAAATAAGGAATGTAATTATGGAGTTTTGCATCGTGCCTATTCGACGGAGGTGTGGCAACACTGTCTGCTCAGTCAGACCGCTGCCAGTTCGCAATCTCTAATTGAGTTTGTTGACGAGAGGGTGGTTGCCGCCCCGCCCCGCCCCGCCACCTAGTCTTACCCCCACCCCCACCCCCTCCCCACCGCCGGCCCCTTGTGGTCCTCCCAGGCAAGGCCGGTGGTCTGCGGTTCGGTCAGTGCCATAGCACAGACGGGAGTGCGCTGGGGGATGCGACGGGGTGGGGGTGGTCCCCGAGTGAGTAATGGGGTGCAAACACCTGAAATGAAGAGACTGGCTCCCTAATCTCTGGCGTGGGAGTGAGAGGCGTGCACGGGGGGATGGCGAAGAGCTCAAGCCAACCGAGATTACTCTGTTAGAATTTTTTTTTTTTTTTTCAAATTTCCAACAAAAATTTCCGACCTACGTATCGTAAATTCTCGAAACTCAAAACTCTCAAGTTTCTGCCTCTGGTTGACAAAAATTCCAATCCCCAGTTTACAAGATTTCGTCGTAAATTCGCGACGGTCCTCTGGGTGAGTCCCTTGGTTTCCATGCCTGGTGGGGCTTATCACCGTCACATGAAGTGTCTGCCCGCCTCGTGGAGTATGGGCACAACTCCGAGCCCCAAGCTCTCAACAAACCAAACCAAACCTCTGAAACCATAACGTAAATCTGAAAAGTTGATGAGCAAGAACAAGAAGAGGCACTTAAACATTTGAAACGTTTGTAAATTTATGATGCAAGAGTCGGAAATTTTTATAACAGACGTCCGTCAGAAATTCCCCGAGATGTTTTTAGCAGAGTCTCGGCGGGCGGCAGGTGCGGAGGGAGAAGGGCTGAAAGCCAACCACTATTGCAGGCGGGGTGTTTTGCATATCTCCTAATGCGCCTCTCTTCTAACCCCAGACCAGCAGGCAGGATAGGATAGACCGCGCGGCCGGGCGGGGGCGGGCGGGGGCGGAACGTGGCGGCGGCGGCGCGAAGGATACCTAATCTGTGGGCTTACAACTAACTGCATCAAAGTTCTGCTTGAGCCAACAGATCCTTTCCGTCTCAGACTCGAGGATAGCGAACCGTTTCCTCCCTCGGCTCGGAAGTAACAAATAATGAAGAGGGAGGAATTAGTCCCAGAATGTGGCACGCCCCGCCCCGCCCCGCCCCGCCCCGCCACGCCCCTCTACGTCCGTGCCACGCGCCGCTCTGGGCCGTCTGGGACGTAGAGAGGCGAGGTTCGCGACCCCATTCCTCGCATTGCAGCGCTAGGACCCTTAATGGCCACCTCGGCTGAGCTGTCCACTCGGGGAAGGTCTCCGGGGGCAGAGCCTCGAGGGGGCGTCCTGGGAGGGGGAGAGGAAGAGGAAGCGGAAGGCAGGGACGGGGAGAGGGAGAGAGAGAGAGAGAGGGAGGTGTGGGGTTATGACGGACACGCACGGCCTCGCGAGTCAAGTGCACGCGATAGGACCGCCTCGTTTGGGTTGTGATACTAGTGCAGGCAGGTCGTGTCCTCTCGAGCTATCAGACGCTAGCAGGCAGGCGGTGATCTGAGATCACTGATCTCTCACCTGTTGACATGGGGTTCATTCGCTACTTGACTGACTCGGCGCTGACGTGTGCTGGACATCATTGTGATCGCATCGCATCACACAGGAAAACCAAAACCCAGAATCTGGGACAAATCAGCCCAAAAACCAAGGTAAAAAAAAATAAAAAAATTGGAGGTGATTCTGAGACCTGTTGCAAAATGATCAAAGAGCTTCGAAACATGCTTTAAAATTTGGTCTCAAAATCACCTCCAATTTTTTTTTCCTTCCTTGGTTTTTCGGCTGGGCACTAGTACAGCAGGTACAACAGTTCTATAGTCGAGTCTATCGTGCTACGCTTACACCGCCTGCAACCTGCAATTCCTAACCATTCCCGTCCTCAGGTAAAGGCAGATACACATAATAAATAAAAACTCCCAAATTTGACTTAATTCGGTGAGCAAAGCAAACCTTTGTTCAAAGAGAACAGTAGAATCACGCTATGAGAACAATATTCCAAACGCTCTCTTTTTTTTTTACTATTTTTACGTGGCGTGTCGGGGGAGAGAACAGCAGGAGCTGGGGACCTGCAGGGGGGCGAGCGAGTTGTCAGCAGGGGTTGGCCGTGCTCGACGCTTCGGCTCGCGAGAACTCCAATTAGAAAGGAGAAGGGAAGGGCTCGGCTCGGCGGCCCGAAGGCGGCCCGAAGGCGGCCCGAAGGCGGCCCGAAGGCGGCCTAAAGGCAGGCGGCCCGCCCCGGCCCGCCCCGCCCGCCCCCGGCCCGCCGTCTAATGCGTGGATTGTGCCACCAAGCGCCTTCATTGTCCCATCCCTTGCCTTTGGAGGAAGCCCAGACCATCATGCCAGGTCGTCCCAGGAGCAACTTGGCACGCTGCTCCGGCGTAGAAAGTACCTCCGGCATCGCCGCACGGGGACAGACGCGGCCGTGTTTGAATTTCCACCCACTCTCCCCAGCCCAGCCGTTCCATTCATTTTCATGCGTTTCGTCGTCATTTCCAGTTACTTCATCATCCTTCTACTACTTAGACTTAGATCATGAATAGAAAAGTTGTTTGATTAATTCAATTATAATTCCTTCAGTAATTCAATGAATTCATTAATTAATTCTCAGAATGCATTCATTGACTAACTTCACTCATTCAAGATCCAGAATCACTTAATGGGTGCTAGCAAGCACTGAATTCATTTATTGATTCATTGTCATCAGCCTTGATTGGTTAATTTTGTGCCTGACGTTCATTTGTTCGTTTCTACATCCCTCCCTTCCCTTTTCACCCTTCTTCTCTGGCCCCTCTCCCGTGGAGAGATGTGAGCCGCGACGCGCCCTTCGCCCTTCGCTCTCCATACCAATGCGTCGATCTCCTCCGCACGCTGCGGCACGCTCCTCGCCGGCGGGTGGTGATTGGTGATAGCCCTCGAAGGGCGGGGGCGGGGGAGGCGCTGGGGCTGGAAGGGTTGGAAAGGCGAGAAGTTAGAAGGGGAAGGTGCTGGGAAGGAAAGGGTTGTAGGGCGTTAGAAAGGAAGGGGTTAGGGCGGCAAGTGTTGGACAGGGTACAGGTCGTGGAGGGGGAGGGTGGTTTGATAGGGGAGGGGGCGGGGAGGGAATGTGATTGGGAGTGAAGGGGCGGGGGTGGAGATTGTTGCTTCGCGGTAACGAGGCCCTGGGACCGCCGGGCTGCGGCGCGGTTCGGCTAGTCTCACGTGGCTCGTGGAATGTGAACTCGCCCAGGACCCTCTTCATCCGACCGAACGAAAGCGTAATCAGGGCGGGCGACTCAAGGCGAGGCGTGGCGTGGCGTGGCGCGGTGCAGAGGCGAAGCGGGGCGGTGTGCGGAATACACAAGCAGGGACGATCAGGTGCAAGTCAAACCACGACCTCGACCTCCTGATGGCTATTTAATGTGAAGGTAACATCGCCGTATCGGCCAGGCATGAAGCAAGAACTCGAGTCTTGACATCACCTTTCCATCTCTTCAGTGTGCAATACGTCCTGCGGCCACGTTCGAAGCAGACTTTGAGTGGAGAACTGAGTACCTCGGCGGTCTTGTTTCAGATGGCGGTGATGGGGATGGTAGGCTGACATGCTCCGAGATGAGTACCCTCGTGTTATTGCGAGCGCTTCTTAGACAGCAGCTATTAATAACACTAACAACATTTACAGCGGCATGTCGCGATCAATGTCTTAGAAGCCAATGTCTAGGGGTGGATGTCCTTGTAGTACGTTATCACATGACTGGTATTGTTCCAAGTCCCAGCGACGGTCAACAGGCGCCATTGAACGTCTTTGTGAAATAGACTCATCACCTATCGTTCTACATAAAAGAGAAGAAAAAATCCACCCCTGATTAAGCTGGCGATAGTGCGATAATGTGAACAGCAGTGGCTGAGAATGGTTAGATAATAGATAGCAGAAATAATTGTCGTTACTGCCTATTGGATTGTAGAGTGATCATCATGCTGCTTGATTTGATTTGGTTACTAACAAGAATGTCACGATCGGTTTACATGCATGAGCATCTAATTATAATGAAAGCATCCGAGATATCGCGTGTCTGATATTTTTATTATTGTTTTGGGAATACCAAGCAGTACTCACACCTCAACTCACTTTAATGTTTTCTTTGTTCGCAGATGAGGAGGAAGATGGCGGTTCACCTTCATGTGGAGATTATATTATGCACTTCTTTACCTTCCCTTGGAAATTTATTTTTGCATTCGTTCCACCAACAGGTAAGGAAAGCAAATAATTTATTTTACTTTTAAGTCCTCCATTTTACTTTGTAACTAATTGCTGAGTTCACGTGAACTCTTTTTTATACTATTTCAAGCAATTTAGTAAAAGAAAAAGAACTACCGATACTTTTTTTTAAAATTTTCACTGTTGAAAGCGTGCATAGTTATTTGTTAGAATGGAATTGTGAAATGTTATAACGGAAACATTTCATAATGACGTGCACTGTTATCCCAGCACATGGGCGCCATAACAACGATCGCTGCACATGAATCATTTCTGTTGTATACTTGTACATGATTTAGTTGCGTTTTTATTTCAGCCATGTTGGAAAATCTTATGGAAAGCTTTGATAACTCTGTCTTCCCCGCAGCGAGTGACCCTTGTGATAAGTGCTGTTATTAGCTGCTGGCTGGGCTGATACAGTAATGATTTTGTAGGTGCCGCAAGCTGGGGCCAGATGCTTTATTTTGTTTAACAGCGTGTGTATTTGTGGCAGATCTGAGTAATGCTATGCTGCTGCTGAGGAGAAAAGTTCACCGAATATTTAGGCTACCTTGTGAGCAGTTTCAGGAGCAGGGAGAAAGATAGAGTCCTAGTTGTCGAGACTCGTGTCTGAATTAAGTTTTGTGGTTCGTTCTTCCTTCCTGCATTTTTGTTCGTCGACACCGCAAAATTTTCTCTTTCTATTTTTCTGACGCAATATTGAGAACATTTGTCCGAAAGACAGCTCAGTGTTCGTCCCCTCAGACGAGGCAGCAGACCGACCGGCAGTAAGTAACGAGTTGCTATGGCAGTGCTGCGCCAGGCGGGTATCCAGGGGGGGGGGGGGGGGGGGGGCG
>CABIKL010003855.1:0-10387 GCA_902196195.1 Aptinothrips rufus | reverse complement strand
CAGACGAATTCCAAGAAGGCTGCCGTCTGCGTCGCCGTTCCAACGGCGCACGTTGATTGCACTGAATCGCACTGAGTATGCACTGCTCCTGCACTGAATCGCACTGAGTATGCACTGCGTTTGCACTGAATCGCACTGATTCCGTTGTACAGGGGTTGCCAGCAAATGATTTTAAGGGGGTGGCTCGAATTAGGGCCCAAAATAGGGCCATTGCTCTATTGAGTTATTTAGTGTTGTTCCACGTAGCACAACGGACGTTAACGTTTGCTCCCCGGTCAGAACACTAAGATTGCCGGGTTATTAGTGTTGTTCCACGTAGAACAAGGGAATTTAAGGTTTGTTCCACTGTCAGAACACTTAGATTGCTGACGAACTCATCTCAGTCGAGGTGCAAACGCAGTGCCGTGTCGGGCGAGCCGTCACGCTTTGTTCAACAAGTTATTATTCACCGGAAGGGAGTGAGGTTCTGAAATCGACACCAAATGGCGCCACTGCCACTGTTCCACTATGACAGCGGGGAATTCCATCACAAATGGACTCAAAATACAATACGTCTCATCATTTGGAACATATTGCGAACTGAGAGATCGTAAGCTCGACGACGTATCTAAAAAGCCGAGTGAATTCTTGACTCTCTTTCTCTTGTTTTGCGGTGTGCCTGTCTGTGCGTTTACGGCCCACACTGACCGCTCGTGTCGAATATTAGTAAAAGTGGCCGGGTCCCGGGCCGGGCGGCCTGGGTGGACCGCGGTCTGGACAGTGGCTCCGCCCGGCCGCTTCGAGGGCCTGGCAGGGGAGAGAGCAGCCTTCACCCGGTGAACTCCCGAGCCCACTGCCCTAGACTGTGCGGTAGAGCTTCGCGATGAGCGTCCTGGACGGCAGCCATTTCAACCTCGCACTGCTCGCACGCAGCAGGGCGGCCATTGTCACCTGGCTCTGAGAGATAAGACAAGTCTATGCCGAGTGGAGGTCCGCACTGTTAAAAAAAAAAGGACACCTGTTTTGGGGAGCAACTCCAGAGAAACAGGGATACAGTAACACCAGTTTCGGAACTTTTGGGGGTCATTTAGAGAGTTTTTCCAAAATGATTAGGACACTCTTTACTCCTGAAGACGAGTCCGCGAAAAACGTTCGAAACTGGTGTTACTTTACCCCTGTTTCTCGAGTAGGGCCGCCCAAAACTGATGACTTCTTTTCCTTTACAGTGCGCAGCAGCACCCAATAGTCCCTGCCATTGAGGATCGGCCTGGTCACGTGGCGGTGGCATCTCTCTCGCCCTCGAGGCTCTCTAGGCGCCTGGCCGACACGCGCAGCCATCCATCATCTCAAATCATGGCAGTATCGCTATCGAGCTGAGGTGAGGTGAGCTGAGGTGTCTTCACAAATTAGCCCTGAGAGGTGGCGTGGCGTGGCGTGGCGTGGCGTGGCGTGGCGTGGCGTGGCGTGGCGTGGCGTGGCGCTGCGGGGTTGTGACGGCTCGGATGAGTCCTGGTGATGCGCTGAGGTGTCGCGGCGGGCCGCGGGCGACAACCGGGTGGGTGCCAGCTGTGTATTTACTGCCCCTGTTGGTCCCCTCCCCACCCCCTCCCCTCCCATCGCCTCCCCTCCTCCACGGGGGTCGTGCACAACAAAGTGCGTCGTCGCTTTGTTGTCAACTTTCAATCGCATCACTTAAAGGCGTGATTTTCGCCTCCGAATTTGAATTAAACGCAGCGTAGTAACCTGACTCAGAAATCAAGCGTATAACATATTTTTATAGGTCATTCCAAAATGACCAGGAAGCTATGCCAAACGCGTTATGGAATAAGTCTCAAAACGACCGCCAATACCTTTTTTTTCTCACAAAACTGGCTTTTTTTAAATTTCTATTTTTTTAAATTGCGGTTGGTACTGCTGTGTTATCTGGGTTGTGATTTCCCTGTGAGGAGCAGGAGCAGGGCCGGCCAGCAGTCCCTCCTCTAAGAGGGCGAATGGAGTGCGCGGTGTGGGTAACTCGGAGCATGCTCGGAGCGCTGCGGATGACGGAGCCGCGGTGAGGTAGCGGAGGATGCCAGTGCCACTCCTCGAGTGCTCCTCGACGGGACCTGTCCGTCACATCACCCCCCCCCCCCCCCCCCCCCCCCCCCCCCCCCCCCCTTCGGCCCCTCCCTGTCGACCGGAAGCCCCCGCGGGCGTCAATACGCTCAAAAATCCACCTCGTTATGGGGATGTAATTATTCGATCAGCTTTTCTCACCATATACACGACTTATTAAAGCGGCCGCTTATTAAAGTGAGTAAACGCAGCCGTCCGGTCCGTCAACGCGCTTCAGCGCCACGCCGCGCCACGCCACGCCACGCCACGCCACGCCACGCCGCGCCACGCCACGCCACGCCACGCCACGCCACGCCACGCACTCGACCCAGGACAGTGAGCTCCGTGCCATTCATTTGAGCAAACACCCGTTCTCCGTGTTAATTAATATTCCGCCAGACACGTCCGCCACACTGTATCTTGCAGGATGGTCATTACCATATAAAATAACTGATCAAAATTGGACCACTATTTCTATCTGCGGTACTTTTCTGCTTACCATGAAATGACGTGATGGTTGTTTGAGATGTTGTGTCTCAAACGTGCGACAAAAGGTGACGCATGTCCTAGTGTGTGATACGCTTGCATCACCAATAGGCTCATGCTGCTCCAAACTTTGGAAAGGCATGATGTGTTTACACACACTAGGAAGTGCGAATTCGAATTTCTTGGGTTCTCAAAGTAAGCAGACTAAAAATGTGGTAATTTTTGAATTACCATAATCGTGGAATTACCGTTCAAGTGTATGTTAAAATTACCACATAAAAAATCATTTTTTTTACGCTTTTTACAACATGAACAAGACACTACGGAATGTACTTTTTAAAAGGTCTCAAATGAACCTTAAAATATAGTTAATTATTTTTTTTGGTGGTTTTTTGGATTGGGTTTGCCTCAGAATCTGGGTTTTGATTACACTCTGCAGCATTCCTGATTGTTTTCGAGCCGGTGCGGCGCTGGTCCAGCGCTGGTCCAGCGCTGCGTCGTGTTAATTGGGCTTCAAACTGTTTTCGATGCATACGAAGAGGCGAGCTGCCCCGATCAGAAGGTATTATTACTGACGCCGCGTGGAAACAGGGGCCAAACGGACGTGGCGGAAATGGAGTCAAACGTTTCATTTCTTTTGCCAGTCACGGCTGCGATGGATAAATTCCACTAATAGTAGGGGGAAATATCTCAATAATTACAGTACTTGTATACATGCATTTCAATCCTTGTTTTTCAGGAGTCTCCGTGCAGCCATGGTGATGACCCTGGGAGTTCACCTAACCTTCAATTTCTTCATTAAGATCAGCTGTGCATCCTGCTCCCTGCGATATTCTCCAGATCAGCGCTTCTCACCAGGGACGGGAAATAAACGCCTGTCTGAAACAAGGTGAGTCAGAATTCGGTTGTTCCTGTCTAAATTGGTGAGCTCACCCAGAAAACTGGGTTTTAAAGTGAATACAATGTTCTCCGGCGGAGTGAAAAATGAGTTGAAAAATCTGCGTCTGAAGTTTAAATTCCACTCGTCTTCTTTTTAGTGCGTTCCTCTCACTCTGAGTTGAATGGAGGCCTGACGGGTGCCCCCGCATAAAGTGCATTTAGTCGAAATAATAGGAGCAGTGTTCTTTAAACCGAGTGCGAAAACTGTAGTTAACGTTTGTCAAGGCATTATGAACTCTATTGGAGGAGCCGGTGTTACTGTCGTCACCTGCTCCATGCTATTTACCCCCCCCCCCCCCCCCCCCCCCCCCCGGGGGCCCCATCAGCTGTGTGACACTGTCCTGACCATGGCCGGTCACATTTCACAAATGAGGGCCGTGTGTGGCAGTCAGAGCTCCATGCATGGCAGCACTGCCAGGCGGCGGCCAGGCGGCGGCCAGGCGGCGGCCCGCTCATCCGTCGCTTGTCAGCGACACTCCGCTCCGTGTGGTGCCACGCCGCCTGCCCCCGAAACAATACAACATTGAATGATGAGGTTTCGATAAAATTCATCATGAAACAATTCCGTCAATGTATGCGTTTGAAATGGCAGAGTAGCTTTAAGTTGGATTCATCTTAAATTTGAACGGACTCCGGCGAGGAATCGGTGATCGAAACGACGTCGAAACGGTATATAGAATCGACAAAACACGCGTCGAAACTATGTCGAATCGACGCGTAGTTTCGACTGCTTGAGTTTGAACAGTCGGACGTGATAGGCTTCGCTGGTAGTATTTTGTTTCCCTTTTTTCCTTCTTGTTAATTTGAGTGTTTCGGGGTCAACGCGGGCCGTGATAATCACAGGTCATCATTACCCAGAGCCCGGCCCAGCCTGGCCTAGCCTTTGTCTTCTGCCATCAACACTCTTTTCAATATACACCTATCACATTATAAACACACACATAAATTTGTCAGTCTCTGTACGAGCGAGGCGACCTGTTAATGAATCCCGTTGACTCGCCCCTGTCTGCTCAGGCGACCGTCTACTTTTAAAGTCGGACTCCCATTTTTTTGGATTCTTTTTTGTTCGTTTTTATTGCGTTACACGTTTGGCAGCTCTGCATTCAGGGCACTGCAGCCTCGCTGAGCGTCGTTTCTGCCGTTTGTGGCAACCCGTGAAATACCTTTATTTTCATCTGAAATGTATGAACGCTTCCCGCGAACCCGCGAACCTTTCCCTTATTCTTTATTTATTTTCAGTTATCAGGGGCATTCAATCCCATAGAAATCCTGCATTGAACCGATTACGAAAATTTTTGAATGTTGTTCCTCTACGCTTGCGCTAGCCTTTGTCTAGGTTTGGCTAGCCACTTATTCGTACGAACGCGATTTTTACCGTTGAGCAGTGGAAAGTGATTTCTCGTGCGTACATTTGGGTGTGTGCTGTCCTGATTCTTTAGGGACATCCCATCAACTGAATTTGTTTTGCATGTCGAAAGCTCCTTTGGTCGGCTCCGTTTGAAAGCGGGTCTTCCGAAAATGGGATGGGTGGGCCCTGGTGAGCTCGGCCCCAAGTGGACTGAAGTGGCGCGGGGTGGGGCGGGGCGGGGCGGGGTAGATCTTGCCGGCGCCGGGGCATGTTCTAGAAAGCAGTGGCAGTAAATCTGAGGCACGGGCGGCATAAAGCACGCGAGTTACTGCAATAACAATCTACGACCGTCTGAACTTGTGCATATGTACAACACAGTACTGCCTCATTGCTGATCTGCTGCGTGCTAATTTCCGTCGTTATTATTATTAGACCTTCAACTAGCTGCCAAGTCGAAGTTTTGTTATTTTATCGCAGTTTCTGATAATAGTGCTCCGTGAAAGAGTAACTCTGCTGATTGAGGAGCGAGCTCTGAATATGGTCGCAGCCACGGGGGCGTTTATGTAAATCGGTGTTTGAAGCCGCGAGCGACTGGCTCGGCTCGGCTCGGCTGCGCTGCAGCTATGGAGCTGGAGCTGATCTGCCCCCCCCCCCCCCCCCCCCCCCCCCCCCCCCCCCCCCCCCCCCCCCCCCCTTTTCCCTCCTTCCCCACCTAATCAGGTGGCCAAGCTAGGTGAGTGCGTAGATAGCTATGGTTGCAAATATTTCAAAATATTGACGGCAGGAAGACTGTATTGACTCGAGGATGGCAAAATTCAAAAATGCTAAATTTGTGTATTTTAAACGATTGTTTAAATTTATTAGTATAGTTACAGACTTTTCACAGTTTACAGCCATGTATTATTTTAAAACATTAACTTTTACAACAAGTGAAATGATAGAAACAGGGAAGGATAAAAACAGAAATAGTATAGTACAAATAAATAGACGATTATGAAACTTTTATTTCGTATGCATGAGATTTTGAGAGTTTTTCAAACTACATAGAACGTCTATGGGAACATACAGCAACAGGTATACAAAAAGAAACAGTTTCAATTGTCTTTATTCTCAGAAATATCACATTCACTATATATTAACAGCCTCACACATGATCTTTCCTATCTAGTATCTAGGAGGAATCCCTACAAAATTTTGAGCAGAGTCGGGTTGTTTTGGTGGTAGCTGAAAAGTACCACGCAAGTAACATCAGCTCCTGGTACTTGATTATATCACGTAGTGTATAGCTTTTTTTTTTCTTGTCAGCTCAACCACCAAATCAAGCCACCGCTTAGAGTGATACTTGATTAAAGTTGAAACATAATTTAATTGCCTCTAAAAGATCGCAATTGGTTTTACGTACATCGAATACAGTGTCGACGACGGGAGGCATCATATGCCATATATAATACATATTAATAGAATAACTTTGTAATCAGAAATTACGACTGTAATGAGGCACACGTAAAACCAAATGTGGTCATTTCAAATGTGTAATTAAATTATAACTCTCAACATTACAAGATGACGAAACACAAATTCGTATGTTTGGTCTTAAAAAGTCAATAATTGTCAATAAATTAATAATTAATCATTTCTAAGAAGACATGGCAACTGAAAGAATGATTTGACTATTTGCCGGTTGAGAGATAGAAGGTGAAACCTTCCTTGCAATACTGATTGGACACGGCCTGAGAGCACTCATAGTTCAATAATATCACATTATCACGTTTTGTCTGTACAAAACTACTGCAGGATATACTACTCGTGGCCATAGCTAGAGCTAGACCCAAATCTTTCATGACTTGACCCTGTCGATGTTTCCCATCAGAAACATGGATCCGACACAACTGACGGTATTAAATACCAAAACGGAAGTTTAGAGGCCATGTCCAAATAATGCAAGAATAAATAACAAAAAAAATACCAACATTAAATAAAATATATATATAAAAGGTTTCCTCAACGCAAGAGTAAATGAAAAGTCCAAACAAAATAGCACGTCTCTTTGGAGACTTACTGCAGACATGAAAACTTGTAAGCAAATAAAATGCTTCCATAAATCAACATCAGTTAACGTAAAAATGTAACAGTTAAATATTTATATTATATGTACAGTTGGTTTTTTCGAGAAATTTTAGTGAACTATCTAATATATACACATATTAATTGAATCTGTATTAGGCCTAAAGAATTTGTACGCTGTTGTTTAAAGTGGTAAGCACCACTAAGTACGAAACCTCAAAACAGTGCTAAAGTCACATAAAATGAATCCGGGTTTCGCACTGATAATTTGCTAACAAGGTCTGACGTGGACAAACACAAATAAATACAAAACGATGATGAGATCAGATCCTCCAGTCGCTTAGGAGAACCAGGGTTCCAACCCAAATCAGTCCTGTGCAGCGGTTCTAATTCACGGCAGAACCAGGATCACAACTGAAGAACCTTTCCTGGGTTTAGTGAATGCAATGCTATGATAATGGCTTTGGCCGCGACCAAACTAGAACCGTTTGAAACCCTAACACTTTGTACTCCATCGGTACTACCGCTCATTTGGTAACTCAATATGTGGAACTTGAATGACTGAGTTCTAAGCACCTCCATCCTTTCAGTAACCTTTATACACATTGCTTTGGTATGATTTGTTTGCAGACAATTGATGATTTCATGGGCTTATGCCTCTTGAACGGAATGCACCGGATCTTTAAGGGTTCCGAAAGTAACGTGCACATTCGCGTAAGCGAAAAAAACGTGAAGGGGGCCTAAATGCTCTTAAACCAGGGATGTTAACGTTACAGTATGTTGCGAACAGACCGTCTCTCGTCATGTTTGTAACGTTAACGACCCTGGTCCAAATCAACCAAATGTAAAGGTCCCATGCAAGCATTCACTCTGCTGTTGACACATACGTTCATTCTTACAGAATCACTCACTCACGCACTCCCGCTTGAACACATACATTCATACATCATATACCATATAAATACTATTCGCGCCCCATGCCCGCCTTTGCGAACTCTGTTTTATTCTGTTTATCCGATCCACATGTTGTGAAGATTGAAGCAATAGTACGGAATGTCTCTTGTTAAAATGTTATTAAACGCTCAAGAATATAACAATTTAATACAATAAAAAATAAAATATAGCCTAATTCTTGTCTTCCGTATGTTACCTAATTAAAGCTTCTGTGTTATAGAGTTGGTTAGCGTCGTTCTTATGGACACAAAGTAATAAACGAAATCCATTGTAATAGCACAACGTTTGCAATACACATAAAAATAACATAACATTGGAGTTGATGAAACAGTAATTTCCTAACAAAACGAAAACAGTAACTGATATACCGGTTCCTCCATGTATACAAGAGGGCCAGCCCTCTACACTTAAAACACGAAATCCCATTGGGTCCAGACGAAAACGCACGAAGTCTTGACTTGACACTCGTCTACGCACTTACACACTAGAGGAGAGAAGTTCACGAGACACACACACTCATCAGTCGTACGTATCAGACACCATCACTACACTTCAGGGTACAAAAAAGAGAAAATCACAGCAAAGAGAAGAGATTCTACCCGGGTGGATTCGATCCCAGGTCCACGAGGTCCACTTGCACCTATAGGGCACTGCTTACAACCGGCATCATGCCGTCATCCACCATGAGATGCTGTTGATGTAAGTGGTGGTGATGCAAGTGATTATGTTGTTGTTGCTGTTGGTGGTGATGTTGCTGCTGCTGCTGTTGCTGTTGTTGATGGTGATGGTTGCTCAGCTTCTCCTTCTTCATCCGCTGCTTGAGGTGGACCTTGGCGTGCCTCTTCTTCTCGTCGGATCGCGCGAACTTCCTGCCGCAGACGTCGCACGAGAAGGGCTTCTCGCCGGTGTGCGTTCTAATGTGAGTGGTCAGATGGTCTGACCGGCTGAAGGAACGCATGCAGATGCGGCACTGGAACGGTTTCTGCCCCGTGTGTATCCTGATGTGCCTGGTCAGCTCGTCGGACCGGGAGAACCTCCGGTCGCAGTTCTCGACGGGGCACGCGTATGGCCGCTCGTGAACAGGGGTCTTGCTCGGCCTGTTGGGGTACTTCCTGGGCTTGACGGGCACCAGCTTGAGCGGCAGCGGGGACTGCTGGTACACCTGGGACAGGATCTCGTGGCCCTTGCTGGTCGAGGGGTTGTACTCGGCCAGGGCGACGGGGTTGGGCGGGTAGCTCTGCCCTGAGCTCTGCTGCTGCTGTTGTTGTTGCTGCTGCTGCTGCTGTTGTTGCTGCTGCTGCTGCTGTTGTTGCTGCTCGGAGCTGGCGAAGGGCTCCTGCTTGGGTACGACGGGTGCGGCGGGCGCGGCGGGCAGCAGCGAGTACTCCTGCGTGCTGGAGTCCAGCCACTGGCGCTGGTAGTCCTGCTGCTCCAGGCAGCTGGTGTAGCTGGGGGGCTGCTTCATGCAGGGCTCGATGCTCAGCCCCAGCAGCTCCACCTGCCCCCGGTCGTCGTACTGCTGGTACTGGTGCTGCTGCGGCGAGGAGGGCTGCGGCGGCTGGCCCAGGATGCCGAAGATGGGCGGGAAGAGGGTCTTGTCCGGGGAGGGCAGCAGCCAGTGGTTGGGGGAGGGTAGGCCCGAGCCCAGCCCGCCCAGCCCGCCCTGCTGCGAGCCCATGGAGCCGGAGCCCGTGGCCGTGAAGACCCCCCGGTAGCTGATCCGCTGCTGCTGGTACATGCTGGACTGGCTGGTGTTGCTCAGGTCCTCGTCGGCGACCCCGCCGGGGCTGCCGCACACCTCCACCTTGGCCTGCAGCGAGGGCGTGCCGCACGGGCCCTGGCCGCTCGCGGACGCCTCGGGGGCTCCAGGGCTGGCGAGGCTCTGCTGGTCGGGGCTGGCGGCGGGCTCCAGGGACAGCTCCTCGCTGGGCAGGGCGCCTGGAACACAGTAAGCACCTCGGTTAGCACGGCCATCATCTCAAGCGAAAAACACTTCGAAAAGAATATGCCCTGTTATTTACAACATATGCAACATGTGCATCAATGTATCTAAGTTTTAAGTCGAGAACATATTATTTGTATTTTAACTTAATACGGATATGTCATTTCAGAATTTGTCATCTCGAAACAAGATGAAGTATACATTCTAAAAAGAAAATGTTTGTGCAAAAGACTCTAGAGAAATGAATCCATCATTCACCGAAGCAATAAGGGTTCGTTCGCGCAAGTTCGCTTCACTCTGTCATACCTAGTCACTGATTTGACGTCACTCACATTACCCTCAGGACCGGGTCACTCAGGAAGTCTCACCCCAAAGTGAAGGCGGGGCGGGGCGGGGCGGCCATGATTGACCGCTTCCTCGCGTGATTCCGATCATACAATCAGATATCAGGTGAGACGAGGACCGCCTGCCCAGCGTGCCGTGCCCTGCCCTGCCCTGCCCCGTACCTTGGGCCCTTTCCTGCCCGCCCTGCTCGCGCCGGGAGAGAAAAGGGGAAGGGTGGGGGGGGGGGGGGGGGGGGG
>CABIKL010003854.1:0-10388 GCA_902196195.1 Aptinothrips rufus | reverse complement strand
CTCTCTCTCTCTCTCTCTCTCTCTCTCTCTCTCTCTCTCTCTCTCTCTCTCTCTCTCTCTCTCTCTCTCTCATTCCTCAGTCCCCCCTTTGAGGCTAGGCTTCGTGATCAAGCATACCCTCCCCCCTTACCCTATCACACCCCACTGGGCGGCCCGCACAATTTAAAGGTGTTGTGATAATTATTGGTAGAATGAGAGATGTGTGGACTTAACCTCCCGACCTGAGCTCTTATTGATTCGGGCAACCTGATTTCGTTCTCAGCCGTTCATCATATGCAGATGAGTCGGCACCTCCTGACTGCCCACTGATCGCGCGTCCCGAGTGTCCAAGCACTCCAAACTGCAGGCATGGACAATATAAATGCAAATAAGTTTATTCTCTTGGCCGCCGTCTCGTCTCCGAGCGCCGTACCGCGCCGCGCCGCGCCGGAATGCTTAATTCGCGTGAATGCTCGTTTGTTTGTTTGTTTGGTTTCTGCTGTGTGCGAATGAGAGAGCGAGTGTGTGAGAGCGAGAGCTTTCCCAGCGCCAATCCTTTCCAATCGATAAAACAAGCATTTTATTGCATCATAAACCGGCAACACGCCCGCCCCGCCCCGCCCCGCCCCGCCCCGCCCCGCCCCGCGAAAGGAACAACCAAAAATGTTGTCGCTCAAGTCAGGGAGCCACGGGGACACTGGTTGGCGCAGAGCTGTCTTCTGCCCATGTCAGTGTGAGATGTCGCCGGCGTGGGGGCCGGGCGTGGGGCGTGGGGTGTGGGTTCGTGGGGCGTGGTGCGGTGACTGTATAAGGTAGCCTTCATTGCAGAATCAACCCAAATTGGCTTTCAAAGCTGAATAATTGGCGATTGTCATTAGTTTAGCAAGGCCCATGCAAGCTTTGTCGCCAAAGTAGGCAACAAAGTCGACTTGCAGTGATGCTCTTTCCGCTTCATGTTCTCCTCTTCTCGCGAACCATCGTTGTGTAATTTACTACGAACTGTAACTTAAACGTAACTCATCATTTCAATTCCATTTCCAGGGCCGTATAATTGTCAACTTGCAACCCGTCCTAGCCTACTTTTGCTCGCACCAGATCTTCAATCAGGCCAAATCATTCAATGTGATTTATCGCGGGGCAGGCAGGCAGGCAGGCAGGCAGCCCGGGGACCGGCCGGCCGGCTGCAGGGCGCTGCTCGCTGTCCACGTTACCCACTCGACAATTACAACCTTCCCGGCTACTGTGCTGCGCCCAGCCCCGAGCTGCTGGCGTCAGCTTCAGGGTACCCTGCAAAAGTAAATGCGGCCATCTCCGTCTTTATGACATAAGCCCAAGAAACACCGACAAATTGTCCTTCCCGGCAAACTAAGGCGTGATGTAGTAATTGTTTTAAAATGTTTCGGGCTCGATTTGGGGAAATTTTAGTGTGCCCTGACTATTTTGATACAGCGCTAAAAATGACCCATAAAATTGCGAAACTGGTGTCACTTCTCCCCTGTTTCTCTGGAATGGCTCCCCAAACCTGCTATTTTTTGCAGCGTACACCAAGGGGTAATGCCCCATTTCCGAGTGCTCATAGTTGTCTCCAGTAAATACTGCTGTCTATAAAAGCCAGTGCCACTGGGTTGGCAGCACTGCATGCCACCAAAGCACCGAAGATGAAGTTCCCGCCCTCTAGTTTCTAGGGTTTCTAGTGGCGCAGCGCTCGTAGGTATTGTAATGTCCCGCCGCACCGCGCCGCGCCGCGCCCATCGCCAGCCAGTATGTGGCCACCTGCCACCCAGACAACTCCATCAACAACAAACTCGTCCGAATGACACCGCGGAGCTGACAGGTGGGCTGGGCGTGGCGGGGCGGGGCGGGGCGTCGTGGGGCGGGGCGGGGCGAGGTGGGGCGGGGCGGGGCGGGGCGGCTACCGCCTCCCCACGCTCCAGGCTTGTGGTCCACGAGTGGAACCCACTCGATCAGGGTTTCAGGCTGCACTGTCGATAGTTTTTGAGCCATTTTCCTCGTAGATTATTCTCTTGATGAAAACCTATAGGGAATGATCAGAGTTATACAATTGGTGGAACGGCTACTCACGCCACATATTGAAAGCAATATTTTTTATTTTTCTTAATTTAAGGAAAAGGTTATAGCTATGGTGTGCTGCCTTAATGTCGCTAGTTCTCGAGTGTCACGATTCTTGGGTAATTACGCGAAGTAGATGAGACCTAATTGTGTCCCCCTCTCGCTGAGCTCTGACAGTCCACGTCCTGTTTGCTTGTGCAGCCTCCCGCCCGGCGCTGCCGCTGGACGAGCGCGGCCTCTTTGACTGCAGTGGGCTGGGTGTCAACTCCTGACACGATTTTCTCGCTCTCTGGAAAGTCAAAGGATATTATTCTCTGGTCTCGGCGAACAAGCTTCTGTCACCCGGCCAAGAGCTGGAGGCCGTGTCTCCAGGCTGGAGGCTCCGCGGGCTGGAGGCTCCGGGATGGAGGCTCCGGGCTGGAGGCTCCGGGCTTGAGGTTCCGGGCTCCGGGCTGGAGGCCGGGCAAGGCTGCTGACATGAGCATGCAGAGACCGCTCCACCGTCTGCCTGCTGCCCGTCCGTCCGCCCGCCCTGGTCTGATCGCTATCTGCCCTGCACTGGCGGCTGTGTGAGCTCACACCACGACACACGTCGTCGCGGCCCTGCTGTCCGTCGGTCGCATGGCCAGCCGAACAGGTGCGGGTCCAGGGCGATGGAGGGGGGGGGGGCTGATCATCTGGTCGGCAGGCAGATCCAAAATGACATTGGCGGTGATCTCCACACCTTCCCGCCGTCATGGCGACCAGTGAAGTGCAAGGACGCGCGGCGCGGCGCGGCGTGATAATGTCTTGTCCGCACCTGCCCCCGACTCGATCGATCGATCACAGCTCGACTCGACCAGCTGCTCGCTGCGGTCATCACTCGATCCACTCGATCGCTTCCTCAGCGCCTCGCTGTATTGGCTCGCAGCGGCACGGGCAGCTGCCGCAGAACATGAGTGGACTCGGTAATGAGAACCATCGCTTTGTTTGGCGGAGCAGAACTATGTGCAGACAAGGTGATTCTCGTAATAGTTAATAGATACGTTCAAATGATCTAGAGCAATTATGAAATTTGTCCGTGTTTCCTTCAGGTATATATTCTGAGGGATATTTTTCCGAAATTTTTCACAGAAATTTCCATATGATGATGTGGAACTAGGCCAGTGCTCCCTTGGTGATTCCTTCATTATCAGTGCTCATCGTGTTGATGATCGGGGTGCTCCAGGATGACTTGAACTTGAACTTGAACCGCCGGGCCCGGCTGACTGTCGTAGAGCCAGCCTGCACGTACGCGGCGCGACAGCTAAACACCGGGGGCAGATTCCCTCAACACCTCTTGCCTGAGTATTTGCTCGGAGCGGCTCCTGTGTGTGTCAGGCGTGGCGTGGCGTGGCGTGGCGTTGGAGACCGCGCTGTGAGTCCTCCACGCCGCGCCGTTCCTCCGCGGCGTGGCGTGGCGTGGCGTTGCCAGTCTCCGCCAGTAAGCCCCCTCCCCCTCACCTCCCCTCGGTCAATAAGTAAGTGTCAATATTGGGTGTCCCTACTAAAAGCCGTATAGCTGGGGGCACACAGAGCACAGCCAGCGCCACACACTCAGTGAGCTGAGCTGAGCTGAGCTGAGCATCGCAGCGGCGGATGTGTTAGTTTGTTTTCAACAATGACATCCATCATCCTCCGGGGTGTAGGTTATGTTACGTACACCGGCGCGGCGTGGCTTGGCGTGGCGTGGCGTGGCGTGGCGCAGAGTCGCGGAGTCGTGGGGCGGGGGAGAGAGTGGGGTTCATGAAAGGGCTCTTCATGATTCCGTCTTCTTACTCTGCTCAAGAAGTTGTCCTCAGTGCCCTTCAAGTAGCAGGGGCAGCACTGTCCTCAGTGCCTCCCCGCGCTTGTCCTAAGGAGGATCGCTTCGGAAGTAGTCCTTTGGACTTGAGCATCTCTATCTCCGGCTGGTTTCCTTTATTCCAGTCCCGGCTACCTCTCATAAAGTTGACGCTCCTTGGCGCCTGGTGGGCATGCAGTGGGGGGCTGCAACACACGTGCGTTGAGCGGGTGGCCTACCTTGCGCCTGTGGTCCTGCAGTACAGTATCGCCGTTAGTCTCCGCAATACGGTCGATCGCTGCGTAAGCAGTGTTTTGTTGTCTTTGGGTGTTTTGTGGAGGACGTTAAAAGAATGTTACGATGTGATACTTATCCGTCAGAGAGAACAGGGCGTCGATCCAAGATGGAAACCTTTCGGATATCGCCGTCAGGTTTGTAGTCGATTCCCTTGTTCTGCCGCAAATCGTCTCCCCGTCTGTGCCTCCCTCTCCAAACCATCTTCATCTGCCTGACATCTCTCTGGCCACTACACGACACCTCTCCTCTCCTCTCCGCCACTCTGCCATCCTCTCCGCGTTTCTCCGGGAGGACTGCAAGGGGAAGGAAAAAGGGGGGGGGGGGGGGGGGGGGGGTGATGGTCAATGATCAGCAGGCCAATGGACGAGACTGACATTGACTTGTCTCGTTGCAGCGACTAGTCACGTGAGCCCGCACATTCTCCCCGCCACAGGCTCTCGATCCTCGGCTGCGGTGTGCGCGGTGCGGCTCAGCGCGGGGCCATGTCGAGTCGAGCCATGCGAGTCGCGGCGAGATCAAAAGCGGCGGCACGGCAGGGCACGGCAGGGCAGGGCAGGGCAGGGCAGGGCAGGGCGGGGCAGGGCGGGGCAGGGCAGGCAGGGCCTTAGCGGGCCTCGAGACTCACCTCGCTTGCACAGAGCAGCGCGGCGTGGCGCGGCGCGGCGCCGGCCCGGTTAATTAACTACATAAACATGCACGCATGACGCGCAGTGTCTTGTCACGCGCCGGCGGCACGCCTCGCAGTGCGGAGATGAAATAGATCTGTCTAGTCGTGGGATCCAGAGGGCTCGGCTCAGCCTGGTCCAGAGATGCGACGCTGACCCCGACAGATTGTAATGTTATCGCGGTGAGGTCAGGACCCCGCCCCGCCCCGCCCCAACGTCACTCGTCTCCTCGTTAGGAAGCTCGTCTCTTCCCTTTGCTAACAACGCGACAAGATATAGGCAACGTTCGTTCAGTGATTTGAAATAACTTCACGGAACGATTCCCTTCTTCTTTGCAAGTTTTGTCATTCCATTTCGATTGCCGTGCAGGTCCATGTTCCCTAACGCCCTCCCGTGACCTGGTAGTAGTCTCGCACGCGTGCTGGTGGTCCCGAGCCTGCCTCTGATCCAGCGCAGCCTCCCCCGCCCCCTCCTCATACAGAACGTGGCGCCAGGTCCTGGGACCCTCCAGAGGCGCCAGCCCCGAGATGACAGTGCAGACCTGCCCTTCCCCGCCCTGCCCTGCCACTATTAGTCAAACATGTTGTCATTTTTCTTGCTGCGACGGAAGCAAGACGTTTTGCAGGGTAAACCTCACTGTGTCTCCGCCCGCTTCCTATCCTCTGTTCGCACCGCCGGCCTCTTCTTGTTCTTGTTCTCGATATTGTTCTTGTTCTTGTTCTTGCTCTTGTTCTTGAACTTCGTTTACTTTGAAGTTCAAGTATATTCGCATTGACAGCCCCAGCTCGCCACCCGCTGTACTGCTGGTAGGCCTCGCGTCATCTCCCTCCCCCTCCCCCACCCCCTTCCGCACATTTTGCTCGACACGTCGCTGTATGCGGTTGCTCCCGGAGAGATTTATAGCGCTGCCGATGCTTGCTAATTAGCGGCCGTGACAAGTCCGGCCTGCTTTGGGGCCGTGCCGGGCCGTGCTACGTGCTGTCACCAGCGGCGCTAGTGCTGCGAACACCCCAACAAGTCCCCTCGTGATTATTCCTGACATTTAATTACCTAGGGATCAATCAGAGCGCGCCGCTGGGTGAGGAGGGGGGGGGGGGGGGGGGGGGGGGGGGGGGGGGGGGTAAACCGTGCGGAACCGGTAGTTCAAGCAACTGTAGAGACACAGCTTCAATGTTCATTCTCCACTGTCCTTGGCTACACTTGGTACACTTGGTGCGACGCCCGTGCGGCGATCACTACAAAACTAGAACCGTCGAACCGAAGGAAAAATCCTTGGAATGTGCGAAGGTTATGGAACCCGTCGAATAGAAGAATTTTTTGCTTCGAATAGACGTTGGAACGGCGACACAGACGGCGGATCGAAGGAATAATTCCTTCGAATCGACTGGTTCCGCGAACCCTCGCATGTTCCTTCGAGCATTCCTTCGATTTGAAGGTTTGAGTTTTGCAGATATCTGTTCCGCTTCCTTATCCGATTGTGAGTGCTCTGGCGGTGATTGGAATCCTATTCGGGGGCAGGTCCGATATTTGCCAAGCGCTGAACATGAACATTCTCCGAAACAGGAGCAATTAGCTTCTGCTGCTCTGTTTACCTGCCGCTCGGGCTGCTCGAAGTGACCCAGTGACCCTGACCCGCCCCGCTCTCGGGGGACCATCTCCTGCACTGTCCTCGATATGCGGTTTGTTAGGAGTGAGAAACAAAATCAACGGAAATAGGCTAGAATAGTCCACACAATGCACAAAGACACTCACCACTATCGGCAGGAGATGCGCCTCATTTCACAGCGCCATCTCGAAAAGCGAGAGGGCAACATAACCTCACTTTGCTCATTCCGAGAGAACGCCGTTTTGTCCTAAATGATACAGGACTGGACTGCCGTTTTGCTTGCGGAAGTCGCGTCGGAAATAAAATAATTTCATTTCTAATGAGCATTTTGCATCTCCTGAACACAGAGATATAAGTTACATGTATAGCGTGTTGGCGGAGTAGGAAGTGGACCATCCCCGTACAGCATCCACCCTCCTCTCGTCTCGCCGCGCCGCGCCGCGCCACGCCACGCCTCGCTCGACCCCCGCAACAACGACATGCTAATTCGCCACACCAAATTAGGAGCCGACACTACTGCCGACCCAATCTGCATAAAACAGGGCTTCTGATCGCGAGGACGGGAGGGGAAGGGAGGGGAGGGGTGGGAACTTCCTTAACAAGTAGTGCTGATGAAACGTCGATGTGTTCGGGCAGGCAGGCCCGACCAGGGGAGGCCGCCAACTCTTGCACTTCAGACGGGAGCGGCCCTCGGTGCGGGGGAGGGCCAACAAGTTCAATTCGTACGTGCTGCAGGACAAACCGAGCGTGTTGCTTTCTCTAAGCGCGATGCCCTCGAAGAAAAGTTCTATGAAATTTATATTCACGTCTTTTTATTTTTATCAACGACGTAACATAATGAACTGTGAATAAATATGTAAATTAAATGCATTTAATGAAATCCATATTCTTATTTAATTGAATCCAATTTTAACTTAGTTGAATTTACAGGCAGTTTTAGTTACATTGATATTGATTAAAATTGTGAGTTGTATTGATTTACTCATACTAATGTATACATTTACGGAACTTTTAAATTTTAAAGGGTGCGGGGTAAAAGACGAAGGAGGTTTCGGATACTCTGGATCCGCCACTAGATTTCGACTAACGTTTTGTGAGGAAACCGATCATAAATTCTTTCCTCACAACGCTATCCGCAACGCATCATTGTCTGCCTCTCCACTGCGACCCCTTTTGCTGCGCCGTTAAAATACCCTGGTGACGAATTATCGGTCGATGAAGGCTGGTGTCGCGCTTGGTGAGGCTGGGAGGGGAAGGGGTCGGGTTGGCGGCCTTGATTTGCATTGATAATGTGCTTACATGGGTGCAACCCGCAAAGTGATGAAAGCGTCGATTGGTCCGCAATCCTACTGTACCAAGTCCCTTCCCTTCCCTTCCCTTCCCTTCCCTTCCCTTCCCTTCCCTTCCCTTCCCTTCCCTTCCCTTCCACATTCCTCCCTGGACGGTACCAACCCCCTTCCCTCCTTCCTCGTTGTCAACTGAACGTATCACATACTGCTTCGTTGGTAAGAACTCGGTGCGAACGATCCGCCTTTGAAATCCAAGGAAGATGGGTGGAACATTCCAAGGGGTGTTTCGGGTTTGAAGGCATGGCCGCTTTTGCGAATTTTGCAACCCAGCGTTGGATTCTAAGGTATCGTTTCTGCCGTGCAATAATAAATGATGAGAAAGATGTGGTGAACTTCGTCTTCATGTCATAAAGACCCTGAGAGGTGGCCGCGTTGGCGTGGCGTGGCGTGGCGTGGCGTGGCGTGGCGTGGCGTGGCTTGGTAGGGGTGGCTCGCCTGGGAGAGAAAGTCACTCGCCGATGTGCTGCTTCGTTTGTCACGGAGCGACAAGAACATAGTACTGAATGGATGGTTCCGGGTGGCGGCGCCGCGAGAGCGTGGCGTGGCGTGGCGTGGCGTGGCGTGGCGTGGCGTAGTGGCGCGATGAGAGAGCACAGAGTGGCGAGCTAACACACCGCGCCGCGTGGCTGCCATGAATACATTAGAGAGCCTGTCGGGAAGAGAGTCGTCATCACAAGGGCTGGGAGAGAGACGGGATCCTGTGCAGTTCGTGTGAGTGCGAGAGAGACAGGCAGGCATTCGTTTCTCTCGCACTCACACAAACTATATCAGGCTCCACCCCTCTCACACGTTCCCCAGTCCGCCCTGGTCAGGAGCCGGTCTCTCCCCGCTAGCCTCTCGGCGAGTCGCTCCTCGCGGAAGTCGTACAACACCAGCATGTCCTGATTTGCCTGGCAGAGCCGCCGCCACTTGGCCGCCACTTGGCCGCCACTTGGCCGCCACCCTCCGCACCGCGCAAAGTGAATAAAATAGTTGATCCCTTCAGTTCAAACGGGACAATGACTTCAGAGTTGGGGTGAGAGTGCGGGGGTAAGATAACTGCACAAGAAGGAGGACTAGATTGCATATATCATGTCACCGCGTCGGGTTAAAATAAGGAAACCGGTTTGCATGAGAATTTTAGGTTTTTATGATTTTGCGAAAATATCGGAGGCAAATGTTACCATTCACAGAAAAATCTCGAAAAAGTGCGAAATTTGCAATATATTTTTTAAACCGGCAGTCTAGAGTGGGTGAGCAGATCCCCAGATGAGGATGACACATCCGACGAACCTTAACTTGTCCTCTCACTCAGCGGCTATACGCGGCGCGGCGGGGCGTTTAGCACGGATTAGTGCACACCATAACACCCAGCTCAGTTTTTTTTCCTTCGATAACGTTCACCGCCTCACCCATAGTCACCCCCACGGCCTCCCCCAACCCTCACAGTAGCATTCTCCCACTCCCCCTCCTCCCCCTCCCCCTCCTCCCCCTCCTCTTCCAGCCCCTCCAATCTTCCCCCTCACCCGGTACCACCCCACAAATTTTCGGCCTTGGAGCGTCCAAATATCACTGCTTGGCATTTTTGCGGACCATTTGACGCTCCGTTTTATGTGCCAAAATATTTTCATTGCCGAGTTGTTGGCTCGGGCTCTCTTCTCTGATTAGTCCCGAGATTTATGACACTCGGAGTGCCAGCTTGTTTCGCTCCGATGCGCAAATAAAGTCATGGGGTTGGATTTCACTCCCGATTCCGCTTTTCCCCGCTCGTGATATCCCCGCGGTGCCGCGGGCTCGCTCGCTCTTTGGCGCGGCGCGTACTTTCACGTCGCGCCGACGCCCCGTGAGAGGGGAGGAGCGGGGCGGGGCGGGGCGGGGCGGGGCGGGGCGGGGCGGGGCGGGGCGGAGCGGAGCGCGCGGTGCATAAGGTCACCTCTTGTAAATATGTCACATACCTTCCCTGCTCTTTCAACTATGAACCCTGCCGCTGGTCGGGCAGCTCAAACTGTTCCCTCCCCTGCAGCGGTGACGTCACGGATGACAGGCAAGGCGAATATCAGCGACCAGCGGCGTGATGAGATTCCATCACCCGCCCCGCCCCGCCCCGCCCCGCCCCTCGATGGCTTTATGCCTCCATCTGTTCTGGTCAGACTCTTATCTAAATATTGCACTGCCCGGACCACTCGGATCCAGCCCATCCCAATAAAATATTTCATGGTGGATCTGCACGGGGCTGAGGGTTGACCGCAAGGAAGGCGCTCCGATATCCACTGTAATAACACCAATTTCGCGGCTATCTTTCCAGTATCGCCGTCAAGCTATCGGGTCGGCCACATTCTGCGTGGAGCCCTCCCCCATCCGGCCCCTTGTCCTCCCTGCTCCCTTCCCCCCTGGCCCTGTCCTGACCCTCGCTGCCCCAGCCCTGCTGTCCGGGCGGCAGCACAAGCCGCAAGGGAATGACCAACCATACGTCTGCGAGGAGGGCGATGTTTGTCCTGAATTTCAATAACAATTGACAGCAATAATGTAAAATAACCCCCAAGGCGACGGTCACTGCTTGGAATTCAGTGGTTGGTGCCGATCTCTCTCTCTCTCTCTCTCTCTCTCTCTCTCTCTCTCTCTCTCTCTCTCTCTCTCTCTCT
>CABIKL010003853.1:0-10388 GCA_902196195.1 Aptinothrips rufus | reverse complement strand
CCCCCCCCCCCCCCCCCCCCCCAACGCACGGGACTGGACTGACCCAACTAGCGAGCTAGCCGGGAAGCCAGCTGCAATGAGCTGTCAGGTGGAGAGGACGGCCAGGGACTCACACCCACGGCCCCAAGGCCACAGGCTGCTGTTCTGGTTTCTCCCCTGTAAGATAGCCTATTCCTTGGCCTACTCTCAAGTGTTTTGTGACATACATGGCTATGTGTAATAAAGTATAAGTATCCGAGATAGAATACTTGGTTGAAAAGTGACTGCATGCATATCACTGGAATTTACAATCGCACAGATTGTGTGTTAAATATTAACGCTCGTTGTAAGCCAATATTTTTTTGTTATCACTCCTGCCACTGGTTTTCACAAAATACACGGCAGATGTGTTAAAATTAACACTCTGTGCAAGTCTTATCACATCCCAATTTCCAGTGATACAGTATCTTGCTGTATTTAGGGGTCGTCCATAAATTACTTAAAGGCAAAATTGACCGCTTTTTGACCCCCTCCCTCCCCCTCGTAAGACGAATAACCTAACCTCACCATGCTTTTGGTATAGGTCCGTAAGATAGGCGTAGATCCCCTCCCCCCCCCCTAAGAGCCTTACGTAATTTATGGACAGCCCCTTAGCAGAGGCTAAGGTCAAGGTCAAGGCACAGCAAGACAGGCCGCTGAACTCGCGCCCTAGAAGACCCGTGACAATGACCGCAGTTAGGCTGCATGGAGGTACTCTCCAAAAAGTCTCCTATATATATTATATATAATTATAAACACTTATATCACTCAAATTCACAGACAGTTGCCCTGAGGTGATCTCTCTTGAAATAAATAAAAGTTCGCTCTGAAACTAATATTGGTAATACTGGTTGGTTCAAACACCAGCGTCATTATGAACTAGTCATCAGACCAATCTGGTTCCATCCTGTGGGCACTGTGGGCAGGCTATTCAATTTCCCTGTGCTGAGAGCTATTTCTGGGAGCGAGCACTATAAATAAAAATAATAATTCCGATTTAACTTCATTTCGTGGAAGGCACGAAAAGATGTCGTATGTTTTAACCAAATTTGGGTGAATCACACGACGTATTTTCGTACCTTCTACTAAATTTAGCTGAATCGAAATTATCTTTTTGCAGTGTGCTGCTGAGGTGCCCGCACCCGGCCGCACCGCTCCTGAATTATGGAAGGAGGAAGCCAGTCGCGGATTGCATTGCAAAGCGAGTGTCAAGCTGGCACCGCAGTTCATCAATGGTCCACCGCAGAGAGCCCACACCAGAGCAGATGAGCCCCTTCATACTTCTACGGCGATCATCCTACACTGTAAATAAAAAGTCGAGGCTTACTTCACCTTCTGATAGTGGCCAGTATTTTTCTCTCCCATGAGAAAATATATCAAAATAACCCTTTCGCTATTTGGCGGTAAAGTTTCAAGTCCTAACACGGGCAGCTTTCTCTGGCGTGGAGTGCTGTATACGCGCATCGATCCATCCAAAAGGTTAAACAGGCATGCCTCCATATTTTTCGCAGTGTGGACCCACGAACTCAACTCAACCCGAGCCAGTCGCAGACCTGCTCTGAGACGAGCCCGCGATAAAATCAAAGAGTCTCCGAGACCGCTGAGTTGCACTGCAGAGCACACTGCGATCCACAAAGGCGTAATCCGGTGGATCCGCGCAAAAAGGATGGAATTCGGAGAATGCGATATAAAGGGCTATTGCATGCAAAGTTTGGGCGGAAACGTGGACCAGAGAGGGTAAAATATTGCACAATACGGACGATCTTCTTGAGCACTCAGCTCAGCTCACTCAGCTCCGCCGTTGTTATTGTACTTATCCCAATATTACGAGTTAAATAGTGACTTTTTTTTTTTTACGGCCGGTGAGTGCGCCGACAGTTTAGTGCAGTGCAAGCGTACTGAATACAGACTTGATACAGGCAGAGGGGGGAGTGCAACGGGATGGTCCCCCCTCCCCTTCCGCCCCACCAAAAAAGTCAGATTTGGATCCGCCCCTGACTGAATTCCGCCTTCCACGTAGGCAAAACTGGCCGCAATCTGCTTTGATTTTACGACAGCGGCGCCACGGAACGGCGCGGCACGGCGAGGCGGCGAGTAACACATACGATCAGGTGGAGTCTCTGAGGCCAGGAGTGTGTCTGCTCCGCTCGTCGGCCAAGGTCGCTGACCGCTACAGCGGGACCCCGCCACGCCACGCCACGCCACGCCGTGCCGCGCCGCGCCGCGCCACGCCACGCCGCGCTGTGGGTAGGGCGCAGAGCTTGGTCTAGCCACACCAGTCCGCGCACACCGCGAACTAGGAGCAGGGGGAGGGGGAGGGGTGGGGCTGGAGGAGGGGGTGGGGGAGGGGGGAGGGGAGGGGAGGGGTAGGGGACGGTGAATGGAGAGAAGCAGCAGCTCGCAGCTCACTTCGCGACGTAGCATCACTCCTTCCTTCCTTCCTCCCTTTCTCCTCTTTCTCTTTCTCCTCTCTTCCTGCCTTCTCTCTTGCTCCCCGCATCGCCACTTCCACTTCCGTTGTTTATTGCGCGCTATTCGCTGTACCCCCCCCCCCCCCCCCCCCCGCTCCTTCCAACAGCGCTCCTCTGGCGAGAAAAAAGTATCCATTCCTTCGCGGAGCACAGACAAAATAATACACCTCAGTTCCAATTGTCCCGCGAGAGAGACGGGACGACAATTATCCATGAGTTCCAGCTGAGATGCTCTCTGCCTGGCGGACTCAGCTCGGCTCGGCTCGCCACGGCTACCCAACATGGAAACACTTTGATGTAGCAACGAAACAAAAGTTGCAATTCTCACGGACACAGAAGAGGATTCGTGCGAAACAAAAGTCTAAGTTTGTTTGCAATGTTAAATTCATCCAATTTCGTACTTCCATGGAAGAAATTAGCTGACGAAATGAGCGGTCAAAGTGGAAAATACAGTTACAGAAACACTGCTAACGGGTCCCGCTATTTGAACCCGTGACAAGCCAAAGTCTTATCACAGATCACACTCCAACTTAGATCATCTCCGATAAGCGTCGCGGTAATCTTCGCGAGGTCACAGAGGTAACCGTTCCGCACAGCAAATATAAAACCTTACATTTCAAGAAATATGAATTCGTGTTTCATCTCTATTTTTTCTTGTCCGAAGTATGAAGTACACAGCGGTCTACACAAAGCTTCTCTGAAATCGGCGTGAAGTTTGCAATCCTTAAAACCCAAGATTTTACGTTTGCTGTCAGGTTGGAATTGGTCGAAGGACGGGGGGCGCGGGGTAAAAACCGAGATAAAAACGATCCCTTGAAATCGAAGGATAGGATAGGGACCCTTCAAGGGTCCCTATGAGCTTTTAAGCGTGGCCGCATCCTTGAAATCCACCAATTCTTGCATTCCAAGTGATCGTTTTTACCGTGGGGAGTATTTCTGATCCCAACTCACGTGTCAGACCCGGGGACCCGGGGCCTCCTCCTGCTCCGCTGCGAGCTGCGCTGCACTGCTCTCCGCTGCGTGGCTGGAGCCCCTGCTAGCTATGCAACCCGGCGTGCACGGCTGTGCGCCGGGACAGTATTCGCGACTGCTGCTCCGCCCCGACACTGCGCACTGCAAAACACATTCAACTACTGTACTTAAAACCTTTGGAAAATAATTCACAACATAAATTTAGAGGGACAACTTTGTGCTATAATAGTCACTTCTGACTATGCACAAAATTGTCCTATCACGTCACAAATTTCTCCAAATTTTGTATAGTACTATTTTGTGCTGGATTGTAGACAAATTTGTGCGTTAGTGCGTAGGGTCCGCATAAGCTTTTTCTGTAATCTAACGCATAAAATTTTGATTAGTTATGCATGTACGAAATCCAATAACAATTTTGTACAGAAATTAAGGACAAAGGTAAGGTAGTCACTAAGTGCTTTGTTATGTGCACAAAATAGTCCAGAAGAAAGTACTATTTCGTACGAATTCCCTTTCACCACAATTAAATATAATACTCCGTGAAATTATGGAGAGAAATAAAAAGGACATCTACATTTTTTAGTGCGTTAGAATATCGAAGATGCTCTGAATTTTCGTTATTTTTTATCCTTTCAGTCAGACGGTCACGGTCCAAAGCCAGTCTCGTGACTATGTCAACTCTTTCCTCTCCAGGGCCAGTGTCAGGGCCAGTGCCAGAAGCTCGTAAAGCTGGCGCTGGACCAACAGATGCTGGGCGGGGAACATTACAGCCATCTGCCACCTGCAAGCTGCACTGGACACTAGAGTGATTTAAGTGGCAGCAGGGCACTGAGACTGGAGAGGCGAGGCGTGGCGCGGCGTGGCGCGGCGTGGCTCGGGAATGTCGTAATACATGCTGGTCCACTGACCGACCCCAATAGCAGGCTAAAGGCAAGGCGCATTTCCCTCAGGAATGTTCCAGTAGAGTCCTACATAGCAAACATTATATTCTCAGTTTGGACAGAGATTCAGCTGTGTTTATTGTTGTGATGTACGCGCGCGGTATTCGGGAGCGGGAGAAGTGGATCAACGCGGTCTAGCACTTCTTTCGGTCTGCAGTGGAAAACGAATAATGAATTTTCGACGAATTTCACAAATTTTGTTATAAATTAAAGAAATTTAATTTGAATAAAACTACACCAACGTTGATTTAAATTCATTTGGAGTTTTTCCTCATTTCTAGTTATTAAATTCACGACGAGTATAAAAGAGCTATGATATGACTTCAAGGGACCTCACGCGTTGTTTTCAACTCTGTAAATCGCCCAGGAATAAGCTGGGATGAACGCCAGACGATCAGTTTGCAGGAGAGGTGAGTGTCCCCACCCCCTACCCCCTCCCCTCCCCTCCTCCTCGCCAGTCGCCATTGTAGCCCCGCGACGGAGATATGGCCTCTTGCGGTAATGCTTCTATAACCACCGTAACAGCGAAGCGGCTGAGAGCCGGGGAAGACCCCCACCCCACTCCACCCCACCCCACCCCACCCCACGCGCAACTCCACGGTCCGCCCCGCGCTCCCGGCCCCGACCGAGACCCTATCGCCTGGGTCAAGTTCAGGCAACTTGACACAGGATAGAGCAGACTTGCCACAACCTTGAATTTCAAGAGCAGTGAAAGCAGTTTCCTTTTATCTGTCATTTCGTAGAGAGGATGTCCGCTTCAATTTCAGGTAACACTTCATCCCTAAACGACCCAATTACGAAACCTATAGTTTCTATAAACTCCATGTTGAAAGGATTGAATGCACATTTTGGGGCCGTTCATAAACTGCGTGACACGTGACCGATTCTAGGTCTCTTTTTGATCCCTCCTCCGTCCGTCACCGACCTAACCGAACCTTTACCACGTATGAGGCATAGGAGGACTGCGCCATTAGGCCAACCCCACACTCCCCTAAAATTCGTCGCGTAATTTGTCAATGATCCCTTGTGCAACAAATGAGCGAGGCACTTCGCCTTGGTGAGGCACGCTGCCTGGAGACTATTCCAGCGCGGACTCCAGTGAGCGCCTCCAGTGAAGACTGCCACGTCAGTTCCTTCCTCTAGCTGCTGAACAGTACAGCCAGCCACTGCCATTGTTCCTCGTGTTGTTGTTGTTGTTGTTTGTTATTTATGTTGTTGTTGCCGGTTGAGTTCGCACGGTCTTGCCCGCTGCGCGTCGCGTCGTTGCTCGCTCCGCGGACGGGCTTCCCTCCTCCCCCCTCCCCTCCCCCCATCCCAACTCCAGCGACTCCAGCTCCAACCAAGACCACCCCCGCGGAGCCTCCAAGTCCGCACCGCGAGCTGCACGGCGCTTCAAGAGCCTCGCGTCGGCTCGGCTCGGCTCGGCTCTGCGCGGTTCGGCTCGGCTCGGCTCGGCTCGGCTCGGCTCGGCACGGCTCGGCTCGGCTCGGCTCGGCTCGGCTCAGCTCGGCTCGGCACGCGGCTCGGCTGGGGCTTAACTTAGCGTGTCTTGGGTCTTGGCGGTCGAGGCCAAGGTCCGCCGCGGCGGGGCCCTGCCATGGGGCACTGCACCACGCGACATAAAAGCAGTCAGAAATATCGCAATCGATATCGAAACGATATCATTTGTCAGGTCAGGTCAAAACTGACACTCAAATGGTTCTCAAAGCAACGTTCTTGTCGACATCGAAGCTACGTCAATCGATGTCGCGCGCATAGCGAAGACGACCTCATTTCGATGCCGAATGTCAAAAACGAAATACTACACTGCTAAAACCTTACGAAGGATTTTGAGCATACGTTATACAAATACAAAGCATGTCTCTTCGTAATACGAAGAAAATTCTTCGTAAGACGCAGAAGTCCTTTGTAAGGTTTTAACAGTGTAGAGATATGCCGAATGTCGGAAACTACCACGTTTTCATGTCGAAAACGACATTTGTTTTGAGAAGCCAGTGCCAGGGCAGCGAGTGAGTGTCCATAGCGACACATGACTAGGATACTACGGTGCTTATACAAGGCTAGAGCCAAGATGGCGCGGGACATGTTTAGGACGATGTTCATCGTAACACATTTTTCATGATATCATTACGTCCGACATTCGATGAGGGATTCCACAAGAAGATTGGGTTGCCTGTCTTGTCTGTTTCAAGACACTATTTAAAATACCTGGGCGAAATAATACATCCGAGTATCATGGAGGAAACCAAAGGACTTATGATTTTATTCCCTCGGTTCCTGTAAGGACTCGCGAGGTCTCTACGCTCTCAGCATGTTGTCGGCATGCATATGCATTAATGTCCCTTCTTCGTTGCGTTGCAGTTTCTGAACACAACCCGATAGTCGCGAGCAAAAGAAGAAATGTGACCTCGCTTTAAATAAAAACTAAATTATTCATGGGCTCTTTTTTTCAAAAGCCTTCGGCCAGGCAGGCAACGCCACGCGACGCCACGCCCCAGCGCGTCACACTCGAGTGCAACTCTCGTCTCGAACACAGTCAAATTCAAATCAATACCAACATTCCGGTGGACGCCTCATACCCTGCCAGGAGAAAAAAAGCTGCAGAATTGGTTGATACTTTGCGTGGTGCGACCGTAGTTTTTAAAACTTTGAAAATCATCACTCTTATAATATCTTACTATCTATCAACAACTGTCATTAAGGAATGAACAAAACTAACTAAATTATGAACAAATTTGGTCGTAATACGAACCACTTGACTTTTTAGTGCTTATGACGATGGTTGCTTTTTGTTCGTAGCACAACCAAATCTGTTCGTAATGTACGAAAAAATTTATTCGTAAGCAAAATAGGCTAAGAGTGATCGACCCCAATTTATTTTATTATTTGAAATTTTGGTACAGTTTTTCTGGCAGCGTAAGACTTTTTCCAACCATACGTTGCTAACCAAAGACCCATACTTTGTGATCCCTGCGAGAGCTTCTTTATCTCTTTAATTAAAAATAAAAATAAAAACTTGCACTCCATTGGCAAGGAATAGGAGTGTGCTGTAGCGCGGCGGCCTGGCGTTATGTTCCCCATAACGCGTGACATTGCGCGGCGTGGAGCGTCTTCCCACACGTGGCGTGGGAACACTGGGCACTCGCAGGCTCTAGAGAGACTCCAGGGGGAGACCCGCCCGCACCACGACGGCACCCTCCCCGCACGTGGCCTGGGAACGCAGGGCACTATCAGGCTCCAGAGAGACTCCAGGGGGAGACACGCCCGCACCACGACACTCTCCGCACACGTGGCGTGGGAACACTGGGCACCCGCAGGCTCTAGAGAGACTCCAAGGGGAGACACGCCCGCACCCGCACGGCACTCGCTGCAGCTGAGCACGTTCACGACAGTCTCACTTTGGCACGCTGAGGGGTCAAAGGGCGAACGATCACTATTGGGAGATGATGCAGTAAGAGCGGTGCGGCTGCACGAAATGGGAAAGGAAAGGAAAGGAAAGGAAAGGAAAGGAAAGGAAAGGAAAGGAAAGGAAAGGAAAGGAAAGGAAAGGAAAGGAAAAGAAAGGAAAGGAAAGGAAAGGAAGGGATAGTCGGAGGAGAGGACGAGTGGGGCTGGAGCTGCCTTGGAGTGGTTTCGTACTCGCAATGTGATATGAATGTGAATGTGAATGTGGCTGGATGTGCGAATCAATCCACTTCCTGCTTGTGATGAGTTCCGAATGAGAAGAGCAAAGTGCGACCCGCACGCAGACCGCGGGTAAGGACAAACAGCAAAACAGAAAACACACAAGAAATACCTAGGCCTAGATGAAAAATTCTGAGAAAATTTCTGGGAGAATAGAGGAGGAATTCAAAAGAAATACATAGAAGCTGCAAGACAGTGACATGAGGTGAGGAACCTCTACTCCAGCGCATGGCCTGGGCTCCGAGTGGACGCAGTGTGCTGTCCGGCAGAGAGGAGCGCCGAGTAGGTTCGCAGCCCGCTCGACATTACTGCGGAGCACGTTGCCTACCCTGCCTCTGGCTCTGTCTCGCTCTATCTCGCGGTCAGTCGCACTTCAACTACAAAGTTCGTCACTGGAGAGCCTGGAAGGAGAGAGGCGACAACTGTCATGGCGGCTGACGGCCTGGGATCCAGCAGTGTCCGCTCTACCCCGCACCCTCGCCGCGCGCCCAGGCAGCGAGGTACTGCGCACGCGCTGTCCCCAGCAGGATCCCAGTGGCTGCTAGGCCCACTGCCGCCATGACAGTTGTCGCCTCTCTCCTTCCAGGCTCTCTACCCGTCACTGTCGGAGCTCGCCAGTGCAGCGCGGGAAGAGTGTCCGAAAAGGGGAGGGAGTCTCTCTCCCTTGCTTTTGCAAAACCAAATACGGCAGATCGAAACCTTTCCGACGCATCTGATAAAGCGATGGCGATCGCCTTGAGATCGACTTGAGCAGAGCACGTGAGAACAGACCCATCCGCCCAGTGGCGCAACATTTCTTGACGAGTCCGACAAACTTTGGCAACATAAGTTTTGATTACTGACACAAGCGTTAAGATAAAGTTTCGCGAAATTTGTCAAGAACTGCTCAGTTAATACTTTTCTCCGCTTTTCTCCGCGTCATTGGACAGAGTGATAGATCATTGTTCATGCGATATTTGTTCGGATCGGTCGAAGTTGGTGGTTCGGTCGCTTGCCAGATACGTGTTTGCTGACCAGATACGTCGTTTTTTAGAGATGGTGCACTTCCTCACACAGCACGTGCCGTAAGGCAGGGCTGCTCTAGACCCATTCTCGACATAATTACCAGAGTTGTTATTTGATTCTGAGGTAACTCTTTCCGCGGTTGCAGCTCCCCGCCGCTCAGACCAGGCTGGCAGCCAGGCAGCATGCCACAGCCAGCAGAGAACCGTTGCTCGACGCCGACTAAGGTGCCCCGACGTCCGTTCCGGCTTGCGAATTGAAGTGTACCGCGCGGGGATCACTGAAGCGTCTTCGGAGTGGCAGCAGTAGCCACAAGTGCACTGAGCCCCACCCCAGCACTCTTTCTGGAATTCTGGTGATTTAACCATACTTTTTACCGGTAATTTAAAAACCACTGAGATTCCAGATTACCATCCTTTAAGTCCAGTAATGTCGTGATAAATAAAAATAAAAACAAGTGCCATTCAAAATTTTCTATGATAATGACCATATTTCAAAATAGAATGCGAAGAGTCTAGCCTGCTGGAAACAAAGGAATACTATCTAAATCCTAGAGAATTCGCCTGAACCGCATATGTACCTGCTTGTTCAAAGAGCAGTTCAAACAAGTCGGGGCGGGGGAAGGTGGGGCGTGGCTCGGGGCCTGGCTCGGGGCGGGGGGTGATGGTCAGCGCACCACTGACCGAATGAACGAATACGAATACCTACGCGCTGTCCCGTGGGCAGAGATGACGGAACATACCGCCCTCCCTCCCCTCCCCTCCTCTCCCCTCCCCTCCCCCTCCCTGGCTCGGAGCGAGACGACGCAAGAGAACTAAACGGATGTGGGCCAGTAACCTTTGCTAGTGTGACCGGGTCCGGGTACGGCCTGCCAGCGGGGGCGGGGCGCGGCGCGGTGGGGCGAGTGGCGAGTCTGGTTACTTGGTGAAGACTGAGAGTATCGCCCCACCCCGCCCCGCCACGCCCCGCCCCGCCCCGCCGCGCCGCGCCCTGACTCCCTGCAGTGCAGACGACCTCCAAGATCAGGACGACTCGTGTCCGGGCGACGCGTGGTCGTGCACCCGGTCTGGATCCCCGCTACTGTCAGGGTGACCTCAGCCCCACCCCACCCCGCCACGCCCCGCACCGCACCGCCCCACCACGGGTACGGACAGGCGCGGATCCAGGACGGCCCCTTGGAGGGGGCGAATGTAGCACTGTTTGCCTACCTACAGGCTGAAAGTTGTGCAGCTTGCCTACCTTCCAGGGGACGTCGGCTTCGCCGACGCACCTAAGGGGGGGGCGAATTGTCGCTTCGCCC
>CABIKL010003852.1:0-10388 GCA_902196195.1 Aptinothrips rufus | reverse complement strand
GTGGGGATGGCCGAGCCGAGCGAGCCGAAGCTCGCGAGCGTCGAACGCCAGCAACGGTGGCGCGGCGTTGCACGTTCCCCCCGAACTAGAAACAGAATAGCCCTGCAGAACCCCCCCAGGTTCCGCTCCGTCTTACGTTGCGGTTTGCCGCCCTTATTTCTGTCTCGGTCAGACTGGTCAGAAGACGGTCAGAAATGCTTTGAGGGCGAGTAGCAGTGAAAAGAACTTACCCAAATCGGCAATCGTGACGGTTGGGAGGAAAACTATAAACGTTACTTTGATTCGTCAATTTATGCAACATTGAGGCGTAATTACAGTAGTTGTTATTGTTTCAAATTATATTGAATAGGCTGCCATTCGTTCTCTCAAGATAAAAGTATTCAATATCTGTTCTTAACCGGTGTAACATCTGTTCAACGCCTCAGAGGTACGTATGTTGTTTTTTTTTCTCTTCGAAAGTTGTTTAAGTTTGAACGCAGAATTGTTTGCAATTTCGCATTGTTTGATAAAAAATAGATCACTATACGTCCATAGTATCCGAAGGTAGGGTTAGTGAGCTATGCAATAAAATTGATTGTTGTGAAATAAATCTTTTCCTTTATTTGCAGTGTAAGAAAATCCACAATACCAGGTAGAATTGAGTATTAACCCCCAATATCACAAAGTTTCTAAATCACATCTAGTTTTTGCGAACCACAGTATTAACATAAGCACTAAGAGACTGGAACTACATTTATCGTCATACTCATGAGCTGTCTTATGTACATCTCTTCCTCGTTAGGACGAGTAAATTGTATGCCTCTAGGAACGAAATGCAGTTCTCGCTTTGTGTTTCACTAGTTGTCAGTGGTAGTGGCCATAACTATGTAATCAGATACTATCAATCTTGTATCAGTACATTCCAATTAAATTTGCAAGTCCTTTTTAATAGCAGTGCTTGTTTCCAGGAAGATAATCAGTGCTCCTGACAATCAGCTTATCCATTATGGAAGGTCCTTTTCTTTTCATATCTGAAGGGCGTCGGATGTGGTCTGGAGATTCTGATCGGTCCAGCCTACCTAATTCGTTGTTATAAACAATGGCGAATTGTGATCATATTAGTGCGCTTGTCGGTGCTTATGTAGATGAGTTAAAAACTTCAGTAAAAAGAGACTCAGTCCCTCATAGTGTTGAATCTGATAACAAATTTTGTATCCACCTCAAATGTGAAGCAGGGGAGCTCATTTAGGAAATAAATCAGACCAGTCTTTCCGACCCATTCCTTTTAGTTAAGGGGTAACAAGAAAAATGGGGCATTAGGTTGGGGTTGAGTCCTTGTGGTCGTCACTGCGGTCGATCACCATGTTTTGAATTGAGTCAAAGCCAAGTGAAATGTATGAAATGTGCCAAACCAATCAAGCCAAGACCTTTAGATTGTTTGTTATCTTAAGATCAAAGGCGATCAAAGTGTGGATTTGTACGTGAACACTCCTGATAGGGGCTGTACCAATACAGCATGACCCATTTTTGACGACTTTTTGAACCCAACATTAATGAACCTCAATTAAACAGGAAAACGGAAAGGGGGGTTTTCTCCTTCTTTTTACAGATCTATTAGGCTTGTGTAATCATCGGACTTCAAAGTTGTTTTTCTTTGAGCCGCCAGTCGGCACGGCAGCACACAGCGGATCGGAGGAGCCGTTGGCGGCCGTCCAGTCCAAGCTCGCGAGTGGCGGGGCATCCCCCCCCCCCCCCCCCCCTTTCACCCCGCAGGGGCCCCGCGAGCCCCTCTCCGAGGAGCCGCGTCAGGAATAGCGCGGGTTGTGTCCGCAGGCAAGGGAAGCGATTGGAAGGGAAGGGCTCTGCAGGGCGGCCAGCCAGCCAGCCAGCCAGGCGTGCCGTCAGTGCGATGCGTCAGGGCGGGCGGTTGGGGCTCCACCACGGCCACGGCGGCCACGGCCTGCCGCTGACGGGGCCGGGGCGCGGCTCGGCGCGCGGCTCTGGGCGCGGCTCCGTTCGCAGCAGGGGTTCGTCGTCCAGCACGGCCTCGGACCCCCGCGAGCGCGTCAAGGACTGCTGCCGCAAGCTGGTGGCCTTCATGTGCACGCAGGTGGGCGTGGGCGGGCTGGTGGTGAGCTACGCCATCGTGGGCGCCTTCGGCTTCATCTCGATCGAGACCAAGGAGGAGTACCCCGAGCTGGAGATGGTGCGCGCCAAGCTGAACGGCACGGCCGACGAGCTGTGGCGCATCTCGCAGGAGCTGAACGTGCTCAACGAGTCGCTGTGGCGCGAGAAGGTGAACGCCTCGCTCTTCAAGCTCCAGGACGCCATCGTGTTGGCGGTGCAGCGCGGCTACGACGGGCGCACGGCCGTGGACACGTGGTCCTTCCCCGCCGCGCTCATGTTCTCCCTGTCCATCTTCACGATGATCGGCTTCGGCAACCTGGTGCCGCGCACGACGTGGGGGAAGGCCGCCACGGTGCTCTACGCCGTGTTCGGCGTGCCCCTCTACGTGCTGTACTTCATGAACATGGGCAAGGTGCTGGCACAGACCTTCCGCTGGCTCTACACGCGCCTCTACGAGTGCTCCACCGAGCGGCCCGAGGACGGCGAGCCCTGGCCGAGGATCATCGTGCCGTCCACGGCCTGCCTCTGGGTCATCGGCGGCTACGTGCTCACCGGCACCATCATGTTTGCCGAGTGGGAGCGCTGGAGCTACCTGGACAGCTGCTACTTCTGCGTCACCAGCCTCTGCAAGATAGGCTTCGGCGACTTCGTGCCCGGCGCGACCATCATCACCGGCGGCAGCCAGACCAGGCTCGTCATCAACTTCGTGTACCTGCTGCTGGGGCTGGGGCTCATCGCCATGTGCTACAACCTGATGCGCGAAGAGGTGCGCGTCAAGGTGCGCCAGCTCAAAGATGACGTGGGTCACTGCCTGGATGAAGTGCACCTCCGAGCCGCCACGTGCTACCGCGGCGCCAGCCCCGACCTGGACTACATGTACTGAGCCCGCCAGCCGCGCCCCGCCGCCGGCACTCCCTCACGGCATCCAGTCCACCAGCAGCAGTACGGCATTCCCTGCGCCCCGCCCCGCCCCGCCCCGCCCCGCCCCGCCCCGCTCGGCCCCGCTCGGCCCTACTGCAGGACTGCCGGGCTAATTTTACCCGGACCATGTTACACGCCGGCCCGTCTGCGTTGCGTTGCGGCGCGTTGCGGCGATCAGATGCCGCTGCACTGGCTGGAACTGTTTGGGCCCGATGCGCGATGTGAATAGGAACACCCTGCCCTGTGACGTTCTGGTCGTCGGGCCAAGAATAAAATGCGAGTGGGAATGATATGACACAAGCGCTGTGCTCTGTCGCTGCAGTCTCACTATAGCTTAATGATGAACTGGCCCATGACTCTTAGATGTGATGATTACGCAATGAAGAGTTTTAGAAAAATTTCAGAAATTCTCAGAATGCGCGTGTGGATATCTACTGATCTGACATGTCTAGTCATGTCTGTAATTCAGTGAAAGACTGCTTCGGTAGGGATCATGACCAGTGTTATGTATACTGGATTATTATTTTTAAACCCAAAACTCCCAATCTTGAGTTTGCAACACTTCTCATCTTCACTGATTGAGCTGAGTTCAGAAACATTAACTGTCGTTTAAAAAATACCGCAATAAATTGGGATAAAAATTTTTACTGAAAAACTACAGAAACCTTTGAGTTTAACAGAGATGTCAGTTGAAAATGATTAATTTCATATTTTTCTGTGTTGCAGATGTTATTTTTTCGAGGATCCAAAGTGGTTTAGACCGAATAATTTGCACAGAAAGAAGTTTTAATTTGTTCTATGTGAGGTATGAATTAATGAAATTTTGTAACTCCAACATATGAATTTTTTTACATTTTGGCTGTGATAATTTATGCTTCTGAAATTGCATATCCTCAGATATTGAGACATCTTACTGAGCACAATGCTTGGATCAGCTTCATCATGTGGCCCTATTCGGCTTCCCGCCATACCTGGCTATGAAGGCCGCATAAACGATGTTATCTATGCACCACCCCTAGTGCGCTCAGAAGAGGACACAGCTGTCATATATTTTGGTGGAGATGTGCAGGTACTGTTATACTTTTAAAATATTATTTATTTCTAATATAATTAGTTTCCTCAAACTTAGTAAGTCTCAACTGACTTACCTTGTCTTTTCCTGTTTTGTAGGATTACCGTGAAAATATGGAAAGCCATCGAGACAATAAGCCATACATGAAGTGGTGTTTGGACGAAATGAGTGAAAGATTAAGTAAACGATTCCCTGATTGCCATATAGTTATTGTGCGACCAGCGAGGTGAGTTCCTCCTTCATTTTCAATCCTGAGGGAAGGCACTGAACCATCTCCTTAACGCTTACTGATTGAGCCTCCTTTCATCACTGCGTCCGTTGCGTCTGTAGCATTCTCAGTAATTTGCATGAGGTTGAAAGTCTGAAGAATTGTAGATAGTTGCATGAGCTGCGTTACCAAGCTGTCTACAATCGATGGTATATGGACTAAACTTGTATGCATTCTCCATGTTTTTATCAAATCAATTCAAAAATCTTTTTTGTTTTACATTAAAGGAAGTTGAATGGTTGTGAAATTCAGGTGTTCCACATACTTTACCTGTAGAAAGTGCTAATACATTATCATTGTTTGAATGATGCTTTGTAAACAAGGAAAAAATTAGTTGCTAGAGATTTTGTAGATTGATAGCTCTCACTTCATACTGAAAGCTATGTGGCCCTATGTTTTCTTGTGGAATGGTGTTCTTCTATGAGGAAATACTGCCTGGAGCTGTCGTATGCAAGCAACATATAAAGCACTGATATGGAGATTTGGCTCTAAATCACTGAAAGACTGCACGTGCCCCCTGACTTGTTTTCTTACTGGCCTTTGTTAGAGAATTAAACCAAAATCCTGGTTTCTTTCTAAGTAGGCAGCGAAAGAATGGTAATGAATGACATCAAACACAAGCACATCCAAATAAGTATTGCCTCGTTATTTAGGAACTTACAAAATGAATCGGATATAAGATTTGTTACAAGTAAAATTCAGAGGGTGATATTCAGTGATGGGTTGGATTCTGGGTCTAGTATTTTGTTGAGGGAATGCATTGCACCAATGGTTCTCACAATTATAAGTGAGCCATGAAGGTTTAGTTAACAGTAACAGTAAAAACAAAAATTATTTTTCCTAGCAAAAAAATTCAGCTTATGTTCATATTTTTTCTCTGGTTGCATTTAATTTATCATTTTGTGAGTGCTAACGTATTGTTTAGCTCACCACACTTAAGTCATGATTTATGTTTGTCTGTTTGAATAGATCGACTACTCCTAAACTTGCCACCTTCATGGACTTTGTATCAGCTGAAATGGACCATAACAGGCAAGTAAAATCTTTTTAAAAATATTTGGAGTAAAACTATGAACAAATTTTAAAGTTGAGTTAAAAATTATAAACTGGAGGAATAGGCTTAATGCTTATGATGTATGCTTGATAGCATAACTCTTATTATTAGTAGAGAATTATTTGACAGATTTTTGGACAGTCAGTAATTTGCCTTTTAATCGAGAGTTTGACTGAATGTAATTACCGATCTCTAGAACGAAGACTATCTCTATGTAGTTTCTCCAGATCCTTTCATCGACAAATTTTCTTTAAACTGTTGATAAATTTTTCGGTAACTGAAACCATACATTTTCCCTATTGAAGAAATCTGATTTTTGGCTTGTTTGTACTGTCCAAGAGTGTAGACTAAATATACGTAGTTAAAATCTCATTGGCACTTGATTTATATTATTTTGAGGGAATATTGAATGAAATGAATCTGCTGCTCGATTCAACTTGGTGATGTCTCTTTCTGATTTTGAAAATCACAGAAATCAAAGTAAATTAGCTGTTTTCTAGATTTCCATGAATTATATTGAGAGATCTTTCCAGCTGTAGTCATAAGATGTTGTTACTGCTCTCTGTTTGAAGTGTATCATCTTGTATATTTCTTGCTTCGTGTTTCAAATCACACTTCAAGTATTCGTCAAAGTTAGGAGTTTGAACTACTTCAAACTTATTGAGCTCATGTAGTGATTTCAAATCTATCTAAATGTCTGTGTTAAATGATGCCTGTGCAAATAATGTGTAAGTCACACACTCTATAGATACATATGTTGTTGGATTAAGGTTTATGTTTACCTGGTTTCTTCCTAGCTTGAAAGGTTGCATGTTGCATTGTTGCATGTAGATTAGTAATTGTATACATCTATACACAAGTTGCTCCAAAGTGCGATTTGGTTAGTGTCCTGTGTAGTTAATTCATTACTTTCCTTTACAATCAATATCTGATGACACGTTTTTGTTTTTTTATATTTCAGAATGGAATTTAAAACATTTAGTTGTTATGACAATTTTGTCCCATGTAACAACTGTGGCGCACCTGAACATACTCCTACTCATCACACATTGCAACATCTTGAACGTCTTCTCCAGTGTGCTTCTGCTCGGATACGAAACTTACCTGTGAGTCAGTTGCATCCTCAAACTCAAAAGGATTTAACCAAAGCATCCCCTGATAATACAAGCTGTAGTAATGACATAGAGAATCTTTCAAGTGATATGGATACAAGTGAAAGTGGCACTGTTGTAAGTTAAACCCATTTGAATCCAGATTATTATTTTAAAATTAAATTTTGAGATTTAAAGTAAGTCTCTTCTTTCCTCTGCAGGATTCAAAACAGACTGAAGACCCTAAGCCATTGGTTAAGGATCAGGAAAAGCCGTGGTGGCAAGAAAGTGTCCAGTTGGATCGAGCTCATTTAATTCTCATTGGCTTCAGCAAAGGATGTGTTGTGTTAAATCAGCTTATTTATGAGTTTCATTATTTAAAAACGCTCACACCTGATGATGAAACTATGTCTAAGCTTGTATCTCGCATCCGAGACATGTATTGGCTTGATGGCGGTCATTCAGGCGGAAAGAATACTTGGATCACATCAAGGAGTCTCCTTGAAACCTTAACTAGACTGAGTGAGTAAATCAAGAAATACTATTAAGTCAAAATGTCAATTAGCTTCAGGATTTTTTAATTTCCTCTGAATCTAAGTTATACATAACCCATCATGTAATAATCAAATGCTTTTTGTTGTTACAGGTGTAAATATTCATGTGCATGTTACTCCTTATCAGGTAAATGACGATAGAAGACCTTGGATACGTAAGGAAGAAAAAGCTTTTTGCGATCTGTTACGTCGATTGAATGCTCCAATAGAGCGCTTCTTTCATTTTGAAAACCAGCTCCCGACTCTATTAACGCACTTTGAAGTTCATAATGTGTTCCGGCCTGAAGTTGAAAGTGAAAGTGACTCAGCAGCATCAGCAGCTTGTCAAACTTGAGATCCAAACTAGTTGTCGGATCACGTGATTGTAAAGCTAGCAGGACTTTCATGTGTTATCTCATTTTCTTGGAACTATTTGTTTTCCCTATGAGATTCTATCATGAAGTGGAACTCATGCTGGTTTGGTCTTGTGAATGCTGTAGAACCTTAAGCATGGCAGTTATGAATTGCGTGAACTAAAATGTTGCTCAAACTGTTTGAGGCAAGTCTCAGAGACAAATCTGCCTCTGCTTCCCTAAAACAGTTCCTCTCTGATTGCATAATCTCATCAACATCAGTAAATCACATTATGAAGAAACTAGTCGCTGTAAGCTCCCAGAGGATCCGAACTTATCAGTAATAATTGTATATACTTTAATGTAAGTGAGCTATCACATGGACTCCTCGTCTTTTCCATGGAACTTGCATGAACCATATCTCTGCATTATAGGAAGATTTTAAACTGTTTCTGTGCCAAATGCTTATGAAGAGCTATCTGGATATCAAACTACTCAATTCAATGCAGTTTTATAATGATCTTGGTTACAACATGCATAGTTGCCATTGTTTATTTTAATCCTCTGTGTGTGGAGGAATCTCATCATATTCGGCACGGAAGCTTTTGGTGATTTTGTCTGCTTTTTCTGCCATAGTTGATCCTTGTCTTATTATAACGTATCGCACAGTTCATCCGGATCTCAGTACTGCATTGGCCTTTGCTTTTACTGTGCAATGAATAATGCTTCTATCCATGAGACGACATTCTATTGCAACTCGACTCATTGAGATGCTCTCAGGACTAATGAAGCCTATTTTAAATGGTCAGCAAGCACGCGTTAAGATATTACTTTTGAGAAGGATAAGTCATTGATTTTGCTTCCTCATATATGTGCAAGATTTGACAAATCATGAGCTATTGTGACATAGTCTTTGTAGTGCACTCTCTTGGCTGTCTTCTCCATATAGTGTCTAATATAGCTAAACGGCCATGTTAATGTAATTTATCATAAGACTGGAATTATTCTTGCTTTCCTGAGTAAGTTAGGTATTGTCCAGCACCAACCATCAAATACAAAGTATTTTATATTTTATTTTAGTTCATTTTTGTACATTTTAGGTGAGGCAATTTTGCATCATATTTATATTAGTTAGAGAATACTTTCTTCATACGATAGGATGCATTCTGCCGCTGGCTCGGTACTTTAATGTTCATACATACATTTTTATATTTATGTTATACTCTCAGTAGGTGCCAGAAGTCCAGAGCTTCACTGTTTTTAATTAAATTATGTATGTATTCTTCATTAATCTATGAAAATTTGGTTCTTTGACAAACTGTTTTAACTATCAACTTTGCACTCTATCCATACTGAAATTGATGTGTACTTACATTTCATTTACTCATGTCTCTTAAAATTAAAGTGCATTTATAATTTCATGTTGTGCTAAATCTGTCCTGCATTGTTTGGCAAGATTGAAGATCTTAGCAAGGCAATTGCTTGCAATATCCGCAACTGTGGCAATCTCATTAGTGTTTGATCATTGCAATTCGGTCCAGCCTGCACTGAAGATTCAGACTTATTTGATGGTCGATCATTCAGTTCTTTTGTTTGTTTCTTCTAGCTGTGCATGTAGCAGGTACACTTGAATGTGCTGATGTAGCCGTTCCTTTCTCCATGAATTCTTTCTTTTTCTTCTTTGTATTGACTCTAAACTCCTCAGAACTGTTTTGGGGCTATTGCCTAGCTATGAAAATGTTTTGACAAGTCATTGTCTTTTTACTATATAGTTGTTCCTGTACAATTTCTACATGACTTCAGAATGATTGGTCTGCTATGTAATAATTATTCAGTTATTTTGGAAATATGTGAGATATTTTCTCCATATTCTTGAGACATCTAAGTCGCTTTGTGTGCAGCTTGATTGTGAGTTATTAGTGGGTATTGACTGCTTTTCTATGTACCCATTACTTTTTTCACCTGGTTCATGCAAACTGTCAACTATTTGAAGGCATTTGTAAACCTGCTTTTATTTTTAACCACTTTGCTGTGCCTTTCAAGGCTTCTGGGGAAGACCATAATGAATGTGACATTGCCATTCCAACACTGTGTAAAAATATTACCAATGTAGCTCTTTTAAAAAGAAGAGTTAAATAGCACAACTAGAAACAATTCAGAAATGAACAACTTTATTATTTTCAGATATGGTAATTTTTAGAGTTATGTGTATTTTAAAACCGAGTTGTGTGCAAAAGTGCTTTGACGTGATACCCTCCCTCATTTCAGCCCTCAAACTTGGAAACAAAAAATGTGCAATCAATGATTATTTAGATTAAAATACTTAAAATTCATTCCTGAACATAATGCTTGGAAAGTTCAGATATGGAAGACTCTGCTATTACTGTGCCCATGTTCATGTCTGAATTGTTAAATACCACATTCATAGACTTCTATGTTTATCAACTCTGCATTTACATTTTAGTTTCACATTTGTGCATGTGTACTTAAACCAAAGATAATTCTCTTTTGTATATGTAATATTTTTTCTTCACTCAGAGGAAATTCCTTTCTGAGGGACCTGTAATCAATCGTGCTTGTCTTGCCATTGCATTTTGTAAGAATACATTCCACAAATTGTAGTTTTCTACTTTGAGTATTAACTAAGAGCTGATGGTTGATATTAAAATGACTTAAATTTGAACATTTTACCAAATAGACTTGATTATGAGTACGTAATAATGATGGGTGAACTTTTTACTGGTAGTAAATATCAAAATGTCACATTGAATGTATGTTTTATTTATTATTGAAAAAATTGTGATTTGATGTACATTTACAAATTGAGTTCTTTTGTCTTCAATTATAATCCTGTTTCCCAATCGTGATCTTACCTGAGAAATCGCTCTTACTACAGAACTCAGGCAGACACATGCAGGCAGAAATGACATAGACACACGTTCTCTGTTTCTAGAATTTGGGGGAGAAAGAGGGGGGGGGGGGGGGGGGGG